>JAVYIG010008837.1:0-84790 GCA_035222895.1 Strongylocentrotus droebachiensis | reverse complement strand
TGTTGATGATATTTATGGAGTGCTAAGTGTAACGCTTGTGATTTTGTAACTAAATTAGTGATTCTGTATTGAAATCCATTTAAAGAGAAGGTTGAGTTCTGGGAAGAGGTGAAAAATAATTTGTAAGCATTACTCATTCTTATTATGCAAGTGTGGAAGAACATCAGTTAAGACATGTTTCCTGAAAAGCATGGCTCTTCAAATGCCTTCATATTCTAAATATGCATGTAACATCGTAAAAATCGGGGGGGGGGGGGGGGGGCGGCTTTTTACGCCACGTGTTCGTGTAGTCCCATATACAGCTTTCTGTGCAAGTGTTTGTAACTTTACCAAGACTTGGCCAAATTTCTTATCATTTTGATGATTCCAGAACCTTGCAATACACACAAATTCTATTATGCTAGATGATCAACCTTTTCTGGTCGGTTCCACACAGTTTCTTTCACAATGCAATCGCATGACCAGAACTCAACTTCATCTTTAAATGGATGATGACATTTTGAATATTAAAGCTCAAAGTCTCAATGAGAACTATCTGTTAGAAATGGTGACAGACAAATAGCGAAAGAATCCCCCAAAACAAAAACATACACCATTACTTTCTAGTTTCTACAGATGTCCTCGTTTTCGATGACATAAAATTATGTTCAATAAAAATTCAAGAGACTTCTGAACTAGAAAGCTGGCTGAACCAAGGTGAAGATGGATAGGGGTGTGTAACTTTAGAGGAGTCCTGTTTTCATGTTGAGTTTAACAAGCAAATTACCCGTGACAGATGTGCCCTCCAAGAATGAAACCAAGAGTCTCCAAGACTTCCTGCATGATGATGCAGTCCCCATCTTCATTTCATCTGCAGGTGAGAGCGAGAAGGACTTTCAACCAATGTGTTTAATACAGAGGTAACACCCTTCTGGCTCTCAGCAGAATTTTTTTCATAGGAGAGAGTTTAATAGACGGATGTTATCATTGTTTGTTTTCTCTCGCAGTTATAGGTGCCCTGTAAAGTTTTTGAAAAGTTTGCAAATGTAAACTTGATAAAAATAATCACACTCCAATTTTAATTTCACCAATTTCACCAATTTCTAATCGAAAGGTGATGCCTGAATATTGAAAATATCATGCTGAATTGTTTGTTAACTTCCAATGTAATGATACCAGTATCTTTTTCATCCTTGGACATGGAATAAAAGTCATGCATCTATTTTTAAAAAAATTCTCTTATTTGGCATTTTTTACAAACTTTGGAGAAAAGAGCTACAATCCTAAGCTCCAACTCAAATTTCACTGAACCAGCAACCAACCAAAATGATACCGTGCATCACAACAGTTTGGATAGGATATAATCCTTAAATCCAGATCAACAAAAGCGAATCCAAAACTTTATACAAATTGAGTCAAGGTTCTTATTCTTTTCCTGTTGGAAGAGGTTTCTTCAATCCAAGGCAATCGATAAGCTGGAGGGAGGTTGAAACTATATATTAGCTTTGTTGACCAATCTGTGTAATTTTACTGAATTTGTAAAAAGGGACTTTTTTAAAGTGGAAAGGGCAATTGCTGAATACCGGGTAGTGATGTATTTGGGCTTCATGAGATGAAATTTGGAGAGAAGTTAATATGAAAGTGTTAAACAGGTTTTTGTTTTTGTTTTTGTGTGTTTAATATCATGTGGGAATTCTGTTGATTAAAATCAGAGTGCTGTTTGAGGAGAAAATAGTAAAACCACTGGTATTTAGTAAGTCTGCAAATAACTATATGAAAGAAGCTCTTTGCCAAGTAAATATTCAGAGGTGGAAGAGTTCATTTCCCCTTCACCAGTGTTCTGATAGTTTAGAGAGGAATTCATCATCAGATCGTACCCATCAAGCAATTTGGAATTTGATTAATTTCATCCTCTTTATTAAAGCTCTTCAATATCCCTATAATCATTTGATATTTGATATAGCGGATAGGCAATGTATTATAGCTGTCAGTAGACATCTTGTTTGTTACTCTCTCGTTTATGCTGCCAATGACTCCTTCTCTTTTACTGTCCATATATTCCTATTGTGTGAAATGCAAGTTTCCTTCCTTTTTTAAATTTTAAATAGTAACCTTCCCCTATGCTTTTTCTTCTTTTCTATTATGTCAACTATAGTAATAAGTTAATGTCTTACTTTTCCTCTTCATCCTCATCTTTCCCCACTTCTTTCTTTCTTTGAAAAACTTTCACAGGCAAGAAGCATTTCATGCCATGACAGACCACCTCCGTGGTGCATTGAAACTTGTTATTTATTTGTGAAGTTTGTTGAACGAAAATCAGCCTCTCTCACATTGACCAAACAAATTCTCTTCTTCACTTTCTATTCATTCCCTTTTCTCAAGAGCTTATTTCCCTGTCCAGTGTGTCAGTTTGCAAGACAACCTAGAAAGGATTTCCCACATTGAGTGAAAGTGGAAAAATAGATGACTTTGGCTAATATTATCTCATCTCAGTAGGTGTAGGGTAAACTTGTGTAAAGGTGTTTGCTTTTGGTCTGTTATTGATTTCAGAGGCATTGGGCTCATGTTTGGGTTCACATATCACATATCAAAATAATGTGGGGGTGGGGGGGGGGGGGGGTGTATTGTAGCAGTTACTTCTGTAGATAATCTTGCAGTTGTGCTTTATCTCGCTTTGTCCATGTTCAGGGCTTGTCATTGTTTATATCCTGTCTCACTCAATTCTAATCAAGGGATGCAAGTGGCATGGCACATTAACCGGATTTGACCGAAAGCACCTGGGAGAAGAAAAAAAAAAAACTATGCAAGACCCATTACTTGAAATCTTTGACATTTCTGTAGTGCCAGTGGGAGATATTACATTAGGAGCTTTTTAGTGACGTTTTCAAAGACAAGAAAATATTGTGCATAAATTATGCTGTGATAAAATGGAAAGTGGGAAAGTTGTGTCTTGGAGAGAGGAAAGGATGGAGGGAAACGGAGTGAAAGAATGACGGAATGATAGACTGAGCGTGAGGGAGGGGGTAGAAAGAGGATAGGAAGGAGGAACAAAGGATGGGGGAGATAGAGGGAGAGGGTGGGGTTTGGTAAGGTGGAGGGGTAGTACTAGTAGATGTAGAATGGAGAAGAAAGACATTGGGGGGGGGGGGCAGTTAGAGGTTTGTTAGCCATGAAAGTGTGGACTACAGTAAGTACCAAATATAAGTCGTCCAAGGTGATTAATGCCAGGTACACGTAGTAGCAAATCAAGTCTAATACATTGGCATATATGGCCTTTGGGCAAGATATGATCAAAGCCATGTAAAATGCCTGACTTGCCTTAATCCTATGATACGATAATAGGCAGGTCATTGCCCCCTTTTAAGGGAGTCCCAGAAGCCTCCCTTGGTCTGGACAAGAGTGCCGATTCATATCAGATGGAGAACTAGATAGAGATAGAGAAATGAATATAAGTTTTGGAGAAGAAGGGGAAGGTTGCCAGGGGGGGGGGGGAGAGATAGATACACAGAGGTAGAGTGGCAGAGAGAGAGAGAGAGAGAGAAAGAGAAAAGGGGCTTGGCTGTTGGATGAGAGAGACAGGATTAAGAGACGGAAAGAGAGAGCAGGAGAGGAGAAATAGCCATATATCGCATCTGTTATTTAATACTCTTGCCATTTTCATCTATGGGCGGTTCCCTCTAGTTTATGAAATTGATTGTGTTATTTATGGTCCATGTCGTGCATTCATAAATCCACAACAGCTTGCTTTGGTTTTGTGTATATTGTCTATCGTGCACATGATATCCCTTTTTCTTCAGGGGTAAATCTGCGTATCATAACATTATTATTCATGAATGGGCTATGCATTGCCTCTCTTTTCCTGCACAAAAATGTAATGAACATGGCTTTGTATCATCTTTGGAAATCATGTACAAAAAAAAGAGAGATATTGAATTTCTTAAAGCACATTGCCGAACACCTGTTGCATGACAAAAGCGAACTCAAAAGACGTGTTTGTGTGATGCATAGTGTAACTAATCAATAACATGAAGACATTTTTTTTGCCTTCTGGCATTATTACACATTTTATACGTGAAACATGATTTCTACCCTTTTTTTTCTCCATGTATATTTCTCTTGTTACATAAAATACATTTTCTTTTGCTGTCCTCAGTAAGAGTCAGTATATCTACTAAAGATTTTTTTCCTTTTTTCTTCTGATGGTAAGCATACAGATGATGTAAATATAGCTATGAATTGAGGAACGGGGACAGCTAGGGCAGTGTACATGTACAGTATGTGCCCCAATTTTTGGCTTTAATTAAGAATACCCCTTGGAAGAAACAGAGGTTGCATATTGCTTTCCTGTAATATAGATGATCCTCCGCTTTATACAGTTTGCTTGAACTTGGAGGTCAGTGCCCTTCCTAAGAATTAAAATTATGAAATCCCTATGAAGTTGTGATATTGCATGTAGTGGCTGTCTTACACCCGGAGTGTGTCTTGGCATTTAGAACCTACAAATATAAACTGTTCGTCCTAGATTATTCCTTCAGGAGTTATATACTCCTGTGGAATACATAGGGTTGCGGAGAATATCATGTTGCGCTCATGGCAGGTATAATGTTTTGCTCTTATATTTCCCTCTTGGCAAAGGGCCCTTCCATCTTAGGTTGAGCTGTGCTTGAGTCAAGCCAAGCCAAGCCCTCTAATAAGACGAGATTGATCGAGGGAGGCAAACAACAATGTCAAAGAGATTGAAGTAATGAAGGAGAGAGAGAGTGAATATCGAAGGCTGTTTTCACTCACAGAGATGGACTGTATAGCTAATACTGATGAAGAGATGCGAATGAGAGGGTGGGGTGGAGAAAGAATTGGGGGGGGGGGGCATAAAGTGAGTGATTGAGAAAAAGAGGGGTATAGGCATTGAAAGATATAGAAAGAGAAAGAGGTGGGGGGTGGGAGAGATTGATTGGGGAGGGGGGCAAGAATGAGATGAGAATGAGGGTGATTGATGGGCACTACTTGTACCATAGTAGATGAGGAGAGCATAGCATCAACTGCCTGCAATAAGGCTGTTTTGACTGGGTATTTTTGAATGGCAGTAGATGCTTTATTGCAACAACCTAAAGCTACGATAATTACGAATCTCCGTTTTTCCATTTTCTTTCTGAATTTCCATTGTCTGAAAATCGTTTGTACGGCGTTCTTAGCAGTTCGTAATGGCATTTGTGACCGAGGCTTAACTAACATATCAAAGATATATATCGGTTGAGAAATGATAGGAGAAACCGGAAAAAAAAATATGATAGTCTTACTATTTCTTAGTTTTTTTTTTATATGGAAGTAATAGTTTGGAATGAAAATCAAAGGAAGCAAGGAAAGAAAATGAAGAATAAACTCAATGAGACAAAATAATCTCACAAATATTCAAAAAGAGGAATGAAGATAACAAGGAACCCATGAGTAGAGGAGTATGCATCCGTGGGCTAGCTGCATACACATACATGTACACACAGCAGAGCTCCAAATGATGGAAGCCCCTATTATTACTATTGATGTTATCGACTGAGTGGGGAAGACAAACTAACTCCGTCAATGTACGTCATCGTCCCTGGCACCCCCAGGCTCTTAGGCTGGGAACATTAGGCGTGTCTGCACTATCTCGAGATTGCCAAATATCCAGCTATTTGAATTATCCCGATCGCAAACTATCCAGCTTATTTGCGTCTTCATTAGACCGAAGTAGCAAATTAGCTGGATAGTTGGTCGGGATAATATCCCAAGATATCTCGGTCTAGTTTGCGGTTTTCCGTGTTTACTCGAGGTCAGTGGTTGCGAGGTCAGCGCTGAGCGGTATAGATCGCATGTGCGAACCGGAAATCGTTGTGCATGATGGGATCGGGATAATTGACTCCGTACTTCGGTCTAATGAAGACGGTCGCAAACTATCCCGCTAGTTCGGAAATAGAAGGATATTTTGCAAACTAGACCGAGATATCTTGGGATATTATCCCGACCAACTATCCAGCTAATTTGCCACTTCGGTCTAATGAAGACGTAAATAGCTGGATAGTTTCGATCGGGATAGTTCAAAATAGCTGGATATTTGGCAATCTCGAGATAGTGCAGACACGCCTATTTTGAAGGGATGAAATTGAGCGAGTGTGTGGGACTACTATGGTGATCATTATTTTCATTAGCAGTCTCAACCAAACAGAGTGGTCACTTTCATTTAGTTTGGCTCTGCCCAATTTAAATTCTGTTTCTCCACATACCATTCTCACATGATTTTGTCCAGTCACCTAATGTATAATACATGGCGGTAGCTACTCTGGTGGAATGATGTAATTTGCTCCATTTATCCAAACACTCAAATTTTTTTTTTGTAACAAATGGAGAAAAAAAGAAGAAGAGAGATCTAAATTTGTATGCTATTTTACAGCTAGGCCTATTCAGGAAGTATCATACATGATACATGTTTAGTGAATTAATTTGTAAAATATGTAGCCTATTTTGACAAACACAATGAAATTAAACACTTGGTTTGATCCATGACGTTGTTCTTAAATACCTGGTACCAACCAAATGAATTTGTCTCTTACCGTATCTGGTTTTACGTGAATAAATGGTGGATTATTTATAAGGCTCCTGGAGTATTGAAGAATGAAAAAGGAAGAAGAAAAGACTACAATTTTGTGAACAGCCTTCCTCTTTTTTCATTTGTCTGGATTGCCTCATGACCTGTCGAAATGTTCATTATTCTCAGAATTTCTTCTTTATACATTTACCTGGCACAGTATCTTAATTTCCAAATATTGTTGGTGCCCTTAGGCTTGCTCAGTCCCAGTCAAAACCAGGTCATATCTCAGATCACTTATTTTTTGTGTAAACTAGAACGTAGGTTATTGGCCATTTATAATTGAACTTGTAAACCCTACTGTATTTGATTGATGGTGTTGACTCTAATAGCTTGTGTGATGTGTGTAAGGCTGCAGTCTTGTGTACCTCTTGTATGCAGGTCATTTAATTTTTGAGCTGGTACACGCAGTAATCTGAAAGTTGATTTAGCATGTAAATTAATTCATCAACAATTGAAGAGCTTAAGAGGAAAATATGCCCACAAAATTCTTTCAGAAGATTGTTTATGATTGTTTCAGAAGATTATGATTGTTGCAGAAGATTATTTATGATTGTTTCATAAGATCATTCATGATTGTTTCATAAGATCATTTATGATTGTTTCAGAAGATTATTTATGATTGTGGTAAAAGGCTAATCTTGCTACATTAACTCATGCAATTTATCACAGAGATAACGACCCTCTGGTTTCAAACAGACAAGAGTACTGTATATTTCTAATTCTATATTAATTGCCAATTTGTTTGTCATAATGCCATTACTAACAAACAAAAAGAAAAATTGTTAAAGATAAGCTTCAAGATTGCAAATAAATGACATGTACCATGTGTGGTAGAAAATGTATAGGAGCTGATTAATTAATGAGCATATAAAGATAAAGAAATCAAGGTATATAGGCCTGCACACCATGCTCAACACAGGTCACAATGTGCCAATGAGAGTTGTGGTTTTTATTGAAGATGATTTTCAGCAAATTTTTGTTTTTATTTTACTGGTTCAAACAAGCAATCTACTGCAGGATAAACAATCCGGAATAAATTATAGCCATGCCCAAACCAGAGCTCAAGATTAGCTTTAGTGCACAACAGAAAACATATTGGCGTAGAGTTCACTATAGGACAGAGACACTTCTTTAAACTATCATGTCATTACCTAGCCTTTAAACAAGGCCACATGTCTGATAGACGCCGAGCGACTAAAAAGAGACTAATCGCGAAAACCTCCGTGAACGCCAGTGCGAATTGTCCAGACCAGTGGCCTTTATCAATGTGGATTGGATTTCTTATGTTAACCCTTGTTTCCGACTGGAACTCGCTTCAGAAAACGAAGTGTCCAATCAGCGAACGTATCCTAGCACACACACACACACACAGTAAACTCTACGTAGTGCGAACATGGACCTACATGCCTACTATACGTACGTGCTAAGACCACTGACCACTGACCTCTACATGGAACGAATCACGAACGAAGCCAACTGGGAGATCGCCGTTCTGATTGGTCAATGAATCCAAAGTAGGCGTATTGGCCTACTAATATGTATCTATGAATAATTCATGCGGAGCAGTGAAACCCACTTTCCAAAAGGCCTCATGACATTCGTCATTCGGTCGCGCGTTCACTCCGGGTATCTAGACTCATCTCAGCCGCTTAGCCAGAGTCAACGAGGCCTTGTCAAAAGGCTAGTCATTACCTTGAAGCCCCATTCATAACAAATGGCTCTAATGAGTAATTGGGTGGGGGGAGGGGGGGGGGGGGGGCTGGAGGGCGGAAGGGTGGATATTAAGAGGAGCCTTACATGTTACCTTGGGGGAGGAGGATTACTGTAGCAATGGCATTATGTCATTAGTGATTTACCACCTATTACATAATCACTTAATGAGTCGACAAACACTTAATGCTAATTGTGTTAATTGCGTGAATGTGCGAGTGTGAGTGTGTGTCTTTACATGACCACATTACAAGGCCAACTGCAGTAGATGACTTATTGTCCATCCATTGATCTGACAAATGATGTTTAAATTTCAGATTTTTCACTTAAATCGGTCTTTATTCATACTGCTTTTTAGAAAAATTGAGAGAAATATCTTTTGTTAGTGTAACCTTTTTATTGCATACAGGACATTACAGAAGTATACAGTTTGATTTCAATCCTGGTAGTTGAATAAACCATAGTTCATATAAAAACTATAGTTATTTATAGATCCTACACCTACAATGTATATGGTCTACCGTACTCTTTATGTACATACTGTAGATATGATAAGTACACATCGAAATGCCTTGTGAAGAACCCCCTGATATTTTCTCTTCAAACATTGCTGCGGAATACTCCTTTTCAACCTTCTTGCTTGCGAACAACCCTCAAAAGGTGTTTGAGTCAATAGTCATTCGATGTACAGATATATGGTTCAGTGTATTCATCCAACAACTCTAAAAGTACAGTGCCGCTAGACTATTGAATAGTCTAGCCATGGCTTATTCAATTTTCACGATACTGTCCTTTGAGAGCCATAGAGGCGCTAATGCTGTATGAAAGGATATGAGCTGATGCCTTCTGGCACTAAGTACTGCCCAACATTAAGTCTCATTACAGAGCTTCTGTGCCTTTCCATCACACCCAAACCTTTCTATCTACCCAGAGGCAGCATCTTCTTTGTCCTTGGAAGATTTATGAGGAAACACCCAAGCCCTGAGTGTTGCTGACTGTTATCCAGTAGCTTTTCCATGTACTTCAATTAGTCTGACATGTCTTTTATTACTAGCTGAATAATAAAGCAGGATTTTGATTTAAGTGCGACAAGCACCCATTGTTCTTCGCCATGTCTTCATCAATAATTGTTGTTATCGTGAAGTTCAGGCGCTAGTCAGTTTCCAGGAGACTCCTCAAGGTTTAATGTACTTTATAACAAGTCATAAAATTGGTGTTTGGGTATTAAATAAAGCCTTTCGTGGAAGCAGTGTAATGCAACTGATAATATGTATCACATATCCGTATGAATGGTTTTGAATGACAAGAGAATTTGGTATATCTTGAGGTTTGTGAAAAATTTACCAGGATGGATCGAGTGTGCGGTATGATTTTCATATGTCTCGGTTTGCTAAAACTACCCAGTAACCGTGCAATGTCATTGTGATATCTTATGTTTTGCTTGCGTGAAGGTGTAAATCAGGGAACAAAACATTTAATGCATGGAGATACTTCTTATCTCCATGTTTAAAGCATAGGTACAATGGATGTTCATGCTCCATCTCCATGTCTTTTACAATGCTGTGATCAGGATATATGTATCCTTTCACCCTGCAATCAACATGAAAGTTGCACAGAATGAACGGTTAAAGATAATAATAACGCGATGTTGTAACAAGGCACGACACTTACGGGTGCCCGGGACACATTGGCGCCCAAAATATAAGTTCGGACCCCCAAATTTGTTTTTTTATTTTTCATAGGGCACATGCATAGAAACAGGAAAAATTAAATTCGAACCCCCTTCGAAAAAAGTTAGTGTGAAGCCCTGTAGTAGTAATATTATACTTTTGGTAATAGTAATATTGAAATGAAATATCATTACTTTTGCTGGACAATATGGTTCAAATTATACACTGACTTATTTGAAACTATTTCAGTCATTGTACCTGCCGAGCTTATGCTACACACCCTTTAATCAACTAGAAGCCATTCAGTGTAACATAAAGTTAGAAGAAGAATTTAAAAAAAAAGATACATTCAAGAGAAAAGATTGTGTTCTATTTGCACTTAAACCGCACTTGACCTCGAGTTGTGATAAACAGCAGCCTTCAAGAGAAAATTTGATCTACAGATTTCCACCTGCTACCTGTGTTTTGAAATCAAACTTTGTGAGTCCAGAGTTCAGTTCAGTAAGCGTTGATTTAATCTGTTCACATTGATATGCAAAGGACTTGTTCATAATTACTGTAACCATATATCTGTGTAACCATATTGCTGTAACCATATCACTGTAACCATGTAGCTTATTATGCTGAAGCAATGGTGCAGAAATGTTTTCATGCATATGTAGCCTACATGTAGTATAGCTGTTTAGCTGAGGAGAAGAGTAAAACTTCTCATTATTTCACCCCTGTTCATCTGCAGAAGGGCAACTACTTTGTTAATTCAACAACAAAAAATAGAGGAAAATTGACATTTTCTCTTCTCTTTTAACACTAGAGAAATAATCTTATCTGTGTTAAGTCTTTAAATCCACTTTCCTATAATTTTACGAGGGATTAAATGATACCAAAATCAACCAGTTAGGAAGATTAATTGGTGTGGTCACAAAATGTTACAGAGTGCCTCTGATTATAAAGATCACCATGTTTTGATTTTGGACTTGTCTCACTGAATATTTCCGTTTGATAAGAGACCAGTGTGGCAAGCTTACAAGTGCACTTCTCTTTTGATTTCCTGCAATTTATCACAGAAAATTTATCCTGACAGCTTCATTATGTTTGTTCTCCAAATAGCAAGGGAATGTTTGTTGTAGGAATTGTCTATTTATCCTGATTCGGACCGAGGGCAGGTTTCCTTTTTTCCCCAATTTTGACCAGCACGTCAGATTGAAATACAAATGAAAATGTGGGATGTACCAACAAAACATGTACATGTTGAGTGTGGTAGGTCTACACATTCAATATTATACAAATATTGCATGCTTCGACGTTCATTGTAACAAAATATATGAACCAACAAATTCAGAATTTCCCTGAGTGATGTTATATTTCATTTATGTGCTTTTTATTGCAGGAGTTCAGACTTGTGCGTATAATAGTCATTTTCAAATTTTAACCTACAGGAAGATTATGATTTACTGATAATATTTAAAATAGTATTGTTCAACTTATGTCAAAGAATTACCAGGTACTATACTACAGGTAGAAATTTTTAGTCATAAGATATGAAAGCAATAAATCCAATTGTAAATGATGGCACTATTTCTTTCTTTAGAATATTGATGTATGGTGTCCTTCATATACATGTATGTACATGGATGTGAAAGGGATATCATTGGATTTATCAAGTACTACATCCTGGTCTTGTTTACATGTATGATGTACATGTAGGTAAACACTGTTTCTATTTATTCACATCGTGGGAACATTTTGAATTTCTCATGTTGTGGGCCTTCAGCTAATACTGGAATGATATTTTACCTTCTGATAAGCTCCTTTGTAGAGCATTCTCATTAAAGTTTCATTATTATTACAGAAGTGAAAATTATCAATATTGAAAACAAATATATATATTTATATTATATAAGAATAATGTAGGAAGAAATATGATATTGAGAGAAAGAGTGGGAGGAAGCGAGAGAGAGTGAGAGAAAGAAAGAGTGAGAGTGAGGGAAAAGGGAAAAGATATTAATTATTAGAATTAAAAAAAAATTGTTTCAGAAGTCTAGTCATTATTGTGGTAAGATGCTAATCTGGCTACATTTACTTTTTAATAGGACAATGGTCACCAAGAAAAAATATTCAAAAGGAAGGAAGGATGCGTAATCATGTTTTAAAACTGTTTATAAAACTGTTTAAACAAGCAGTAGATCGAATTCCATTCCATTTGATGAAGTCTTTTGGTTACATTTGTAGATTGATTTGCCTGAAGGTTAAGAGGGCGGTGACATGATTGATAGTGGCGTAGCTATCAGCAAGGGGGCTTGGTGGGTGTATGCCCCTCCCCTAGCGGATGGCATGAAAAGAAAAGGGACAAAATGAGGGGTATGAGAGGTTTAAGTCTTGAGAATGGGGTCAGCTGGTTGTTCAGGACAATCACTTGTTTTGACTTTCTCAAGTGGATCGCACAATGTGATTGGGATTGGGAGGAGCAGTTGCCGTTTTAGCACATCCTGCCCCCAACATGGCAGCAAGCAAGCGAGTGGGAAGTAGGGCTAATTGGCAGTACGGTTAATTGGCAGCGTGCCCTCAAATGGAGTGGTTCCTCCTTCTCTTGTTCGCCCACTTCCCCCTTCATCACCATTGTTTCCCTTCCGTTCGCCTGTCACGGCTAGGTGTCCAGTTCCCAAGGAATGCCTTAAAACATTCAAACATTTACTTGTGTTAAACATAAGAATGTAAAAAGAGCTAGCCAAGGCGGATGCAGAACATTCTACTTGGAGCCTAAAGGACATTTAAATTACATTCTTTAACAACCAGTTAACACCCTTCTTGTTCGGAGCTGATGGTATTTTCTTGATAAGTGGTACAACGTCATACATCTGTAGGTTGCTTTTTCAATTCTCGCTACCCTAAATAGGTACGAAAATCTCGAAATTCGCGAGACGAGGTAATTTTCACTCTCTCGGGTCGTCACTACAACTTCCGGTATAGAGTCCCATCCCGCTGTGCAGAGTTTTCACGCACGCTAAAATCAGGGTTCTTACGCTTGGAATCATGAGCCCAGCACTGTGCAGCCTCACAAAAGAAAACCATCGTCACTGATGTCAAAAGACGCAAAAAACAACGAATGAAATGTTCAAATAAACGTTGAAATATTTGCGAAAAAAAAAAAAGACCGAGCAGACGACATATTCGGTGCATACACGTTGTGTTTTACGTTTGCGCTATCGCGCCTAGTAATACAGAGATGCCAACTAGTACGGATTTCCCGTAATTTCTACGGGAAATCGGCCGATTACGGGCGGTACGATTTTCATACCATAAATTCCGGATTTTGCAGATTTTGCCGATTTTCAAAATTAGCACTTTAAGGTTTAGCACGTACTTTTGACTATTGCAGCGCAGCCATCCTTGAATCCTTGCATAGAAATCCCACAGGGCTTCCGATTGGACAATTTGTTATCTAGCACACCCCTTTCAGTGCATACATGTGCATACAACATGTGCTTCGCGAGCGGGGGCCGGGTGAAATACCTCTCTTGGCCGCGCCGCTACCGCCCGCCCAGCGCCAGGCCTCGCTACGCTAGCGCCGTGTACACTGTCGGATTTCTCACAGGCTGTCACAGCGTTCGTCGATTTTCGTCGACAATCTGAACTCATGTTGGTTGGATTTAGATATCAATCATCATGTCTTCCACAACTAAGAAGCGTGGCAAGAAGTTACAGACTTTTAAAGAAGAATACAGTAAGAAATGGAAATGCATCGTGTAACACCAACTAATGAACAGGTATGTTACTTTTATTTAACTTGTTGTGCTATCGCGCTTGCCTGCGGGAGCTGCGCTTGCCAGCGTGCAGAAAAATTTGCGTCGCGCAGAAAATTACGGATTTTGTCTCCAAATTACGGATTTTTAGCCTTATGATTACGGATTTGTGCTCTGAAAGGTTGGCATCCCTGGTAATATAGCGCCTGCACAGGAAGCTGTAATGTCGAAAAGCTATCCCATAATGCAATGCGCGTTTTCAGGATTTTCCCCGGATCTCGGCAGAATCGCTATTTGGGGTAGCGAGAATTGAAAAATAGACTGCATTCCTGATACCAAAGAGGAAACATAAATGTAGATACTGAATGGTATGAAATTAAGACTTTATGAAACGACTGTAATGTAAAGCAAAGCAAGAAAGTTTTGTGTAGGCCTATTGTTCACGACAGCCATTTTCAAGCCATTAACATTATGCAAAGTGCAGGCAAAGTTTCTAACTTTCAGTTGTGGTGATTCAGATGATTACATGCAGGTAGTTCAGTTTTGATGCACTTGAGGTGTGGCATTTTAGAAAGATAAGTGAAGGCTCTATGACACTTTCACTAGATAATTAGGGCTGATGAAGGACCATCCGACAGTGCAGTGGAGTACCGGTACTGTATCTGCAAATCAGGGATTCGTCCTGGATCTGGTATAGCTTTTCAAGCTGTATTTTCACCATCTTCGAATCATTGAATATGACCCCAATTCTAGAGAGTGCAACATCAAACTTTATCCCCCTCCACGTATCATGAATAATCCTTTATTCTACTTTTATTGTGTAAAAACTTATATGTTTTAATGAGTCATGCTCATTTACTGAGGTTTTGAATTGACCTATATTGACTTAACTCTTTTTTCCCCCAATGCTTTCGTACTTTGACAGAGAATTTTAAAGATGAAGTTGAGTTCTGGTCATGCGATGGCATTGTGAAAGAAACGGTGTGGAACCGACCAGAAAAGGTTGATCATCTAGCATATAAGAATTTGTGTGTATTGCAAGGTTCTGGAATCATCAAAATGATAAGAAATTTGGCCAAGTCTTGGTAAAGTTACAAACACTTGCACAGAAAGATGTATATGGGACTACACGAACACGTGGCGTAAAAATCCGGCCCCCCCCGATTTTTACGATGTTACATGCATATTTAGAATATGAATGCATTTGAAGAGCCATGCTTTTCAGGGAACATGTCTTTACTGATGTTCTTCCACACTTGCATAATAAGAATGAGTAATGCTCACAAACTATTTTTCACCTCTTCCCAGAACTCAACCTTCTCTTTAAGAACTGAGAATATTTGACTGATACTTTGCAAAGAATCTCCCTTGATTAGGTTTCTTTTTGCTGCTAGCTGTGTTTAACCAGCTCTCCATGGCTCTGGAATCATTCATATTGCCAGCCGAATACCAAAACGGCTTTAAATATATGTTTAGAGGATACATGTTTTAAATGCTCTCCAGGCTCTCAGGGGTTGATGTATATTGGTGTGTCTCATCGCTCTCATGCCTATAGCTCAGATCTTCATTTCAGATTGCCTCAGCTTCCTGCAGACACGTGATGAAGCACCCCTTACATTTAACATATTAAAATTATTTTTTACCTGTCTAATCTTTTTAAAAAGATATTTCATGTCTTCATCACATTGAATGTCAAGAGGGAATTTGTCATATTTGGCTTTATTTTATTATAAAATAAGTATTCTTCTTTAGATTTAATTCTAGAATGATTGAAGATGTAGCCATTTAAAACTACGTTCAAGTAGAAGCTTCTGTAATCAATACTGCAGATAATCATGAACAAAAGATTTATATAAAGATGGAAACTTGATGTGATGATATCTTATATCTACATTTACATCAAATCTAGCTCACAAACTACAATCACAATACATTTGTAATAGATAATCTAATCCAACCTAAATCTTTTTACAGACAGTTTACTCTTATGAGAACTGTTTATGGTGACATTGTGTCGATAGCTTTTGTGTTTACAAGGATATCTTGCTCCAATGACAAGACACAATGCATTCACATGGCGGAATGATCTTCGGAAAGATAACACATTCACTGTCTTTAATGTCTGAGCCTAATATTGTCAAGTGAGCGAAACAAATATCCATTCTGAATATACATTGAACAAATAAATACTTTGAATTGAATTGAATTGAAATAAACAACTTTTGAAGACATTTTGTTAGAACACACTAGAATCATAGTCATGAAAGCAAGATAATGACGATTGTAGATTATCTTAAAAAAGATGGTACATTTCATTGACTTAGAAGAAGTGAAGCATACCCAGCATATAGATAAACAGATTTTCTTGAGGCTTTAAAATTAAGCTCGCCAAACCAGCATGACAAGCGAGAGAATGGCCATGAAATCCTTCAAATTGAACTTGCCATATGGAAAGGTTAGTTTTTCTATTATTGAAATTAACCGCAAACATTTTGAGAGGGTTTCCATCAGACAGGCAGAGTACAATGAGGAAAGTTCATCGGAAGTGCTAGTAATAATGGACTTGGGAGGTAATACTGTAAGCAAAACAAATAGGATATATGTCTGGAGGCTATACTAAGGCTTCTCTGAACTTGGTCAATGGGGTGGTTCAAATGGGTGAAGGCCTACAGTATCACTATCAGGCAACCATGCAGTTTGGGAGTACGGTAGATGGCAAATAAATAATCATTTTTGAAAGAGTGCACCATTTCTTACCTGCCCATTGGTGGTAGATATAATTATACTAATAAATGATAATCTGGATTTATAAGTGCTTAATACGTAATAGTGTCTGTAAGTATTTTAAAGATATTAGTATTACCCAGGTCATGAGATTCATTCACAGACACTGTCTGCACCATCTCCACTCCATGGGGAGTGTTTCTAGCATACGGACACCAATCAGTCACCTTTGCATGATGTGCAGTAGATATAATGTATTGCCTTAATTTACTTCAACTTTTCCTAGGTGTGTTGAAAAATCACGTAACTGAAGATTTTTGTGGTCAAAACAAAGAGCATCTATAGATAGACTCCAGAATTGCTAAGGATCAATACCAAGGGTTATTTATAAATGTCTTCACATTTGATCAATTCTAACAGCTGAATTCATGTCCATGTACACTTGTCTATAGCAACGCTCCTTTTTTTTAGAAACCAATATCATTACCTTGTTAAATCAAGGTCAGAGATATATTTAGAGATTTCATCGGCAGGTACATGTAAAGAATCAGAAAAGCAGTATGCCATGATTGTTAAAATGCCATGTCATACACTGCTGGGGTCGATGTGAAAGCTAGTGGGTAGTGGCACATCAGACAATAGCGTCACAGCTTTTTGTCATAGCTAGGCCCATGTTATTGTGGCTTTTATAAGAGAAGATGGATAGTCTGTGACTCTCAAGTTGGCAACTTTTATAATGCAGTGAGGTCACAGGTCGAATTATGAGTGAGGTTGGGATTGTAAAGATGTGACAGGAAAGAGGTTATGAGGGAGTGGAGAATTTATAAAGGAACATGAATAAGAGATGAATATAAGAAAAACATAAGGAACATTGAACGATCGAGGAACATAAAACAGAAAATGCATGTAATGAAAGGTTTTGTAAAATTTGTTTGTTATTGCAGGATGGAAATTAAAGATGCTTTTTATTCCGGCAACATTAAACAACAGAGCCAACAAACAAACTGACACTATTATGGACCATAACAAAAGGAAAAGATTAAAAAAAGGCAACCATGGTCTTGAGTATTCCTGCAGCAATCTTTTTTAACAACTTTTTTTTTAATAGTATAAAAAGCTGTGTAAATCAATTTAATGTGGTCCTTGTCTGTATGTGATCATGGCGTGGAAACTAAGATCCTATGTTACATTGTTTAATGTTATTTACTTTTAGAAAACACAATGCATCTACCGGTACATACAGTATGTATGGGAAACAGATGTGTGACCATTGATTGATACCAAAAATACATCATCACCACAAAAAAAAAGTCAGTAGAAATCTGTCATTCTCCATATGAAACCAGTGGACAAAAGAGGCAGAGAATAAAAGTCTTGGGGAAGGAGAGAATGAAAGAGTGGGAGAATTAAGAAGAGGGAAATTGCTATCCCGCTGTGCTATATTGGAAATCACTGAGCATGCATTATGTGCAATTCTTATTGGAAAAATTGTGGAACCCATGTTTGTATGAGGCATAATGTTTAGTCATTAAAGCAGAAATACAATTTTAGATTTTGACGTGCTTAGAATAAGAAAGACTGAAATTATGAAGAAAGACGTGGGAAAGCAAAGATTTTTTTAAAACTGGAATTTGTAAGTGAACAATTTTTTCTCTTTAATATTTCATTTCGCCGAGGAGCTGTAAACAATATGAGTTTAGAAAATGAATCATTAGGCATAGTATAATCAGCATTGAAAAAGAAAGAAAGACTTCTTTTCCTCTTCTGCCAGTACCATAAACTTTTCATTCACAAATGCCCTTTGGGAGTCACTATAGGAATTGTAGATTTGACTGTAACAATTTTACCATTTGCTTTTCAAGAGCTATTTTAGAGCGTACCTGTGTTGAAATTTGCTCCATTTTTTCTTTCCTGTTTCGCTGCTACTCATGAGTGTTGTTAGTTATATGAGCAATGTTGTGAAGGCCTTCTTTTGAGCATCGGAACTCTCTTCAAAATCCACAATTCGATGATGTATGGAATTGTATCTCTGTATTAATACTGTCCTAATGCAGAGCCCTGTCGTATGAAAATTATCATTGATAATTGCTCTAAGCCAATCAAATGCAATAATTTGGGTAGCTTATAGCTGTTATAGGGCTCTGGGTTTCCCAGGAGGCAGAGTTTCTATAGCTTATTTGGGGTTATAAATCATTAGTGGTATGAACATTAAGAATTAGAAACAAATTTTCCATGGTTATAATATATACCTGAAGGGAACAATATTTTCATGGTAGAAATATTAACACAGCATTGGATTGCTGGTGAGGCTGAGTTTGTGCATGGATTTACCTGGTTTGTGTTGGAGTTATAAATCATTTCTCCCAGGGCTATCTGGTGGGAAGAGTCGGATCCCAGATGTCATCCTCAAAATTGAAGAGTTTCATTCCAAAAGGAGCTAAATCCATGTTTGTAACTTCGGAGAAAAAAGCCATTGTTTACCAGATTTTGTACAGGCGTCTATGGAAAAGTGATATTATAAATTGATTTTTTTTCATAATTGCTCCAAAAATTTAAGTAAATAATTTTGTTCAAAGATGGGTACTATAATGAACAAAGTTCTGATATCAATAACTCCATTTTCATCAAAAGTGGATTTAGCTCCTTTTGGAATTAAGCTCCTTTTGGAATTAAGCTCTTCAAATACAGGAGGAGATTACTTTCAATGACCTCATAAAGGTCATTTAAGGTCACAATCAGGTCAGTCCTGGGGAGTTCCCTGGAGTCTAGTCTGGATAGTCTCTGCTTGCAGACACTGAATTTGTTTTGATGGGATGTTTACATACCGGTAGATGATAGAGATGTACGGTATCGCTTGTCCCAATTTCAAGGTATGTTGTTTGTGGACATGGAACTTGTTGACTTCTATGTACAAGATATAGGCAAAAGTCTATCATAAGGGCTCCATACCCAACCTCTTTTTATTTCTCTATCATTATTTTGAAGCTAAGTTTTGGGGTCTTTGCTCGCCAAGCATCAACAGTCAGAAAGATTTAAGTTCCTTTTGGATGGTTCTCTCCCTGTTTAATAATGTTAACTGTCACACTTGAAGGTGAATGATTTTTTTTCCCTTTTAATTGGAGCTGCTTTCTTCTCTTAGTGGACGTTGTAACTTCCAATCAGTTTGTAAATGTATTCTATTCAATGAATAATGTCAGCTTATAGCCTATAGAAGGATAGACAGTATCTGGCATGATTGTTCGTCGGACATTTCCTTACCTATAAAGCGACTCACAGTGTACTTTAAAGGTTGATAATTGTGTATTTTGTAAAATGAGAAGCAGGAAATAAACCATGACTTTATACCTGTTAGTGTCTACAGTGTTCAAACCGTAATGCCCCTTCAAGTTCTACAAATGCATGAGTCTACATATCGTGCACCATCAAATGATGATGATGATCCACAGCACTGTTATAGCGCCATTTATCTGTTTCAAACATTCAAAGGCGCCCACTCCTCAAATAGTCACGGCCTACACATTTGCTCGAAAAGATGGGTTTTGAGGCCTGACTTGAAGCTTTCTAGCTTGTCAGTGTCGCGAAGAAAAGGAGGGAGGGAAAATCAATAAAACCCAAATTAAATTTGCTGAGAAACCTTACAGTTACAAGCCTCAAGGTGTGGAGAAGATATTTATATCCTGTAAAGGACATTGAAAAAAGGGATTTCTTCTTTTTCAAGGCAAGACTAATAATTAGATGATTTGAGAGTTCTTGTTAATCAGGTGCCGGTGGTCTTTTCTTCCTTCCTTTGATTTGGTTGAATAGGGTCTGTATCACAGACTCGTTTATTAGGTCCAGACCTTGACATAAACAGTAGACAGTCTGTGTTGTGGGTTGGTTACAGGCCCTGGGGGCAAGACAAACTGCCCTTTTGTTTGGAAACTGTTATTAGTGATCCAATGACTGACAGCAGATTGAATGCATGGGGATGTGTAGTAAGGGAATGATGCAAGCATCGATTTCAGTGTTGGTTTTAGCATGACAAGGTTATTGTAACCTCAAATTTGACTTCATTCAAGATATTTTGAGTCAGGAATATGGCTTTCCATGTTTACTTTAGTATGCCTGGAACACATGGAAAGTAATACTGGTACAATGAAGTAAATATTCTTAAAGGACAAGTCCACTCGAATTTTCAAAAATCATAGCATGTTGTAAATAAATCAAAGGTTGAAACTGCCAAATATCACTGCTGTACTTCAATCGGCTGATTTTTAAGAGCGATTTCTATTTCGGTTATTTCTAGCAAAACATTTAAATTTGCCGCACCGATGTCAGATTGTTGATCACGTGATGTGACGTATGGTCCTCACAACTTAGCGCATGTCTTACATTCTGCCGCTGTGCCAGGCGTACGGGTGTTCCAATCGGCCAGGGTATGGGAGTAAAAAAAGTTTCTTTAGCATCCCAAACCCATTGAAAGACAGGGAGAGATGTTCTCAGTGGTTGAATAATATTGGGACAAACAAGTTTAATATACGGACTTATCAATTTAGCAAAAATAGAGTCGTTTGCGAGGACCACTTCGAGGCTGATTGTTTTCAGGAAGACATCCATGCGCAGCCAATCCAATTGTTCACAACACGTTCGCGAATGGGCATCGTCGCGTCTCGAGCTCTGTGTTGTGAGGACCCTACGTCACAAAAAATATCGCGCGATGCATTGTGGGGGAGAACCGGCTCGATCACTAACTTGTTCTTTGCTCATTAAAACAATTAATTAAAAATAAGTCCGAGCTCCATTTTCCAAGACCAAGTTATATTTGGGCTTTTTAGATTTTTGTCTATCTAATCATCAAACCTTTTTAGCCGAGTGGACTTGTCCTTTAAGGATACTGTAGTAACATTGTTAATGTTATTATACAAAATCCTGTCTGAAAATTACTGCAGAGTGCAGTACTTCTACAGGTATAATTGAAACAAAAATACGACAATATAATACAAAGTAAATTTTACTTCATTATTTTTTACAAGAAAATAGAATGATACAAATGGAAATGTAGGTCATAATCATAACATTATTCCACTTTAATAAACTAATATGGAGAAGATGTCTATCTGATTTATTATCTAGTTAAAACAAGTCATTGATCTGTGAGAAATGTTAACATGAAGCTTGCTGAAAAACTGAAAGGATAAAGATAATTGTGAGAACCATATTGTAAACCTGAGCTTCACTTTCCTGAATTTTCGTAAGTTCAGTTGACATGGTGTTGATTCCATAGGAAAGGAAATTCCACACTAATCATTTTTGACAGTATGGCCCATAGTATGGCTGAGACGAGGATGGGTAGATTAAAAGTCATGTGAAATGGGGAATCTGGCTTAGAATAATCACAAGAATGGAATCCAAAGTGCTTCCTCTACTTAAAAGCCTTCCCAAAGTGACTCATTTTGGCGATATGTTTACACATATATTGCAACTATGATGGTAATATAGAAATATCATACTTTACAGAGATGAGCTGCAATGCCATTTTCCAATTAAGTCTTACTCCATTCACATCCCTCTTTTTCTACCAGACCAGTCAAAGCTTTTAGTAGAAGACAGAAGTGCAGTTTTGTTATTGATTCCTGCAACTAATGGATAAATATAGAATTGCAATATACTTGTCAGTTTCCTAGACATCCATTTAATGCTTTACATTGTAGCTGTGCTTTTTGCAATCAAGACTGAATTAGTGAATGCTTGAGTACTGCCCATTTCTATGTGCAAGCAGAGGAATCACAGTGTGTTTCTCCACTTCTTTCTCATGAGCTTCAAACATCTCTGATGCTTAGAGGTTTTGACAGTGAAGCCTTACTCATGCTTCAATTATTCCCAGCGAAAGTCAGCGGCAGATAGCATTTGAAGTGTAGTTGTGAATTCTCTAATGTAGTTTAGAATTCCACTGCTACGTGCAAGCTACTTATACCAGGTATCGACTATCATAACAATTTAGTCCTGTCCATTGAAAGGTGGATACGGGTCCACAAAAGAGAATTGCATCCTTCTACATTGAAATGTAAGAACAAAAAATGATTTGCTCTGTTACTAGAATTGATATGACCATCAGAAATATTTCAATGCAAAAGGTAAACAAAAAATTAAAAAAAATTCCATCTGCCAAAATATTCACATAAATATGCTGTAGGTCACTGTGCACTAAGATAGACAAGTGATAAATGAGTAAATCAAGATAATACAAGCAACAAAAAATACAAAAAAGGAGGAAAGTAGTGTGCATGTATTTTGTCAACAACAATCAAATAATGTTTATTCACATCATGATTGGCTGGAAACCTCAAAGTGTTTTGTATCCAGTGAAAAAGGTGCTGTATATATTGCAACCATTCTCATAAACTAATTGCTATATTATTCAATTGTACACACTTTATACTTTTTATCATTGAATTGTAGATAATGATTTGAAAAGTAACGTGAGAGATATAATTTCCTGTCAAACAATTGATGATGTTATCTACTACTAGGTATTACCTGCATTGATTGAAGAGATGATATCAAAATTTCTTGTGCAACGATATATCTTAACCTTCTCCACTTTTCATTTTTCTTTTGTTACAGGTGCATCAAAGGAACTTGGAGCCTCCCTGACCAGACTCTGCCTTCGACACAAATCAATAGAACTCAAGCTCAAGTCCTTCACAAGGTATACCAATCACGATCTTAATCAAATCTGCAAGGCTGCATTCACATTGGCCACTTCATGCCGGCCAGTTTTATCAACTTAGAGGGAGAGTCCACATATTGTGGCTTTTACATGAAGTAATAGAACGTAAAAATGAATATTACTTAAAAATGATCCCTACTAATGAAATTTCAAGTTACAGTCTAAATAAACATTCAAGGTCAAGTCCTTTACAAGTTATACCAGTCACGATCTTAATTAAATCTTCAAGGCTGCATTCACATTGGCCACTTAATCCCGGCCAGTTTTATCAACTTAAAGGGAGAGTCCACGAAAGATACAATTCAAGGTCAAGTCCTTTACAAGGTAAACCAATCACAATCTTAATCAAATCTGCAAAGCTGTGTTCAACTTAAAGGGAGAGTCCACAAAAGATACAATTCAAGGTCAAGTCCTTTACAAGGTAAACCAATCACAATCTTAATCAAATCTGCTAAGCTGTGTTCAACTTAAAGGGAGAGTCCACATAATGCATTGAAGCTGTTTACACAAATCAATAGAAAGTATTGACTAAAAACTTTCATTATCCTGGAAATTTAAAGTTAAGGTCCACAAAAATATAGGCCTAAAGCTCAAGTTCATTTGATTTACCAGATATTTTATAATCTTATATCTGCCAGGCTGTTTTTACCTCTGCCAATTTAAAATCTTCCTAACCTTGTCAACTTAAAGGAACAGCCCACTTACCATATTGAAGCTTTTTATAAATCAATAAAATTCATTGAATGATGAATTTCCCTACCCAGGAAACTTAAAGGGACAGTTAACAAAAATATCAAGGACAAATTAAAATTATTTCTACAAGATATACGAAAATCTTAATTCAATCTGCCAAGCTTTGTTCAGGTCGACCACTTTAAAATACTCCCAATCTTGTCGACTTAAAGGGGTGTCCACCTATCGATCAAAGCTTTTTACACAAATCAATATAAGTCAACCTTGAATTATGCATGCTTGAGCCATACAAGTGTGAAAATAGCTACCTTTTGATCTAATAAGGCTAAATTGGGCAGTATGGTCAGTTTACCTTTTAAGGAGACTGTGTTCACATTTTCACAAGTAACCCTAGATACAAACCTGAAAACTTGAAAGCGATGGATGTAGCGATTCCCAGGTCCCGGGATAGACTTTTAATGGAAGCCATGCAATGCCACATCTTCCGATATATAATCAAACTAGGCACCATTCATGCAATTTGTAGTGTGTGCTTTGACAATCAGCGAAAGCGGGGGAGATTAAACAAGATACAGTTATGTGCTAATTGAATTTACATTGTGTAAGTTACGAACCTGGGATACTTGCTTTCCTTGAAAGGTTACATCCATGCATCCTTGTGTTAGGTCCATGGTTTGACAGACCCCAAACATGAACTCAAAGATCGTGTTTTTTGTGTGAGAGTGATCTTCCCCTGTCCTTCAAAGGGGACATCAACACGTTCCTCTCGTTGATTAAAAATGACTGTGTTTACACTATCCCTTTGCTGTAAAGTCTGTTCAGAAAGAATAATTGAGGTTATGATTTTAGCATTTAATCAGATGGAGGAAATTGGTTGCATAATTTTGTTTTCTGAGAGCTCAAAGGCCATTAAGTTATGTGGCTTTACGTAGGGTAAATGCAATTCTAGCTCTTAACAGTTAGATCAAATGTGTCTTTACACCTTCAGAAGCTATTTGTGGTGTTTTTTGGAATATACTTTGTACTGTGATAGAATGATCGGTTGAAGATCAAAGGTGTAAATTAAAATGTAGGCCTCCTTATACATGTAACAACATGAACTCATAATAGGAGAAGTAAAATATTGAATACAGGATTTCTATATTTTTCATTAGATTATGGCATTTAATACGTCTATTGTTTTATGATCATCCCATGAATCACAGAATATGATGAATCAATTTGGACACTCATTAGGTATTTATCCCAATTTCTATCTCGAAAAAGATGTGATTAAAAAAGAAAGACGTCCATCAGACCATCTCTCACCTGCCCCAGCCATCATAAATCAGAATGTGAACACACACCCCATGGTCCTACCTGGTATCAATATTTGACAGCTATTAGATTGTGTTTCCTCCAGCGGGCGGATGAACCGCAGCCGCCGTGTCGGAGACGGCTCTCCGGCAATTAGTTGCCATGCAACAGTTAATTAATCAAGGGATGCCATCCCTCGACCTCGAAAGGTCATGGAGAGTTAAGCATCCAGTGTCTGTCATCAAAGCCAATTCAGTATCTCCCTCTCAAAGTGCCACCAACCCATCTCGGGTCAATATCATCTGTTTTTGGAGCCAGAAGGGTGCTGACTCTGTGTTAGAGTATATGAGTTAATGCCTTTCTACCTTCAAACAGATGATAATCGTCCTTGTGGAGCCGAAAGGGCATTGACTCTTTGTTAAAATATTTTGAGTTAACACCTTCTTGCCACCAAACAGATGATATCATCTTTTTGGTGCCGGAAGTGCATTTGCTGAGTGTTACCTCAAAGGTATATGAGTTAATGCCTACTAGCTCTCAACGCAGAAGATGGGTTCTATTTTCGGACAGTTTCTATCCGTTTGTTGTTGTGGTCAAATGATTTGTGGATGACCCCTTGAAATGGACAAGCATGGAGTGGTGTTTTTCAGATAAGAAGATAGAGACCAAGGCCGGTCATTTATCATTGAAAGTGCAACAGAACCACACGCAAGCCAGCTGATGAAAACAATAAATGGTATTCACTTATTATGATATACAGATCACAGTTTTTCAATTGATGATGCATTCTTATGTGTTCTTTGTTTTTTCTTTCTTTCTTTTCTTATCTGTTTAGTTCAATAACGGAATATTTGGTGGTCCCTCTACAAGAGAAGACGGAGGAATGGAAGAAGAATACAGTTCAACTCGACAAGGATCATGCCAAAGGTTTGTAATAATAATAATAATATTATTCAGTTCTTGTATAGCAAATAATTCATCATGAAATAACATCTCTATGCGCTTCCAAAGAGCTTTGGAAATTATTACCCTAGCTTTGGCTCCGGTAGTCGTTATCAGTGCGCAGTGCGTTTTTTCAAGGATTAATCCTACCAGGTACCCATTTACCACACATTGAGTGTTGTGGCAAATGTAGATTAATGCCTTGCCAAAGGATATTACTGCCGCGGCGGGACTCGAACCGCGGACCTTGTGATCCACAGTCAAATGAACTATAACTTTCCATGAGGAGACAAGAAAAGAATATTTCATTCTTTCTTCCAAATAAAAGTAAGAGTTCCCCCCCCCCCCCCAAATGAAATTAACCGGATTTTAACTTTATTATTGGAAAATGCCCTAAAAAGCCTCGGGAATAAACACATAACATAAACAGTTGCACTACAAAACACAAAGAAAACATTGCCAGTGACAAGATCCGCAAGAAGAAGAATGTATACCTTGTCAATTTCGGTAATCGACAGTGTATATTTATGCAGGGATTGCATCAATTTTGCAGGGCTTTGTGTCATTTCTAACTCGAATTGAAATTGCCAATTATGGAGTGATACCACGTGTCATACTCACTCCTCCCCAACATTCTACTCCTTACCAAATGTCTCTCGTCTCTTGGGAGAGAGGGATGCTGCTCAATGGAGAATGATATCAATTGCCCCATTTAGACTATTACAATTTATTGTGTACCTATTTGAAAACCATTTACTGCTGGCTTACACTATAAGAAATTACCTTTTTTCTTTCTAATCTGAACATTTTTAAGAAAAATGGCAAAAGCAGTGCATCTGTTTTTAGTTATTTTGAGCATTTTTTGGGTACAGAAACTTGAAAAACGATTTGTTCTACTTTTCTTGTTAAGGTCATATTGTACATACAGGAATTGTATAATCGGGAAGGGCTTATCAAGAATGCATGTTTTTTGTTTTGTTTATAGAGCAATAGTATGACATAAGCTGACATCAGACATAATTATAGACCCTTAGGTTACCTTGTCAAAACTAGCTTCTTGTTTCTTGAATACAATACTTTGTAAACCTATGTACATACATTGATTACCCCTTTCATTCTATGGTAATTCGTTATGATACGCTTCTATCTATATATGTGAGTTTTGTATAACTTTTCTCTGATGTGAATGAGGCATAAATTAAGGGGAATCCTCGGAGGTGGACGGGATCTGTTTTGATTAGGGCATCCCATATGCTGCGTGGTGTGTACGATGGATGGCCGAGTGGGAGGGGAAGGTGTTTATAGACAGGCTGCTGGAGCACATGGGTGGAATATAAGATGGCAGGCGTAAAAATGCAGACTGATGGCTCGAGTGTACGTTTTGATGGCGGCATATATGTCTATATGCCGAGTCTTCTGATGATGCAAAAGACTCGCCTGATGTTCTCTCACTCAATGCTGTGGATTTCAACATCCATGATCATTGATTTGAAATGGAATACATTTCTTTCGAGAAAATGAGTTTTTCTCAGATACAGGCCTTCAGAAGATTTGTTACCATCTATATAGTCAGCTGAGCATGAGAAGTGTGTTAGCTCATTAATTGTAAAATCATATCAATTAAAGGCCTTCAGACTATTAGCAGATGCTTTGAAAATGCAAGACTATTTCTTTGCAAGATGTTTCACTCAACAAATCCTTATTCCATTTGACAAAACAGTATTGAAAAGCTGTGTAAGATTCTAGTTCATTTTCACACAGTAGGAACAAAACTAATATAAATATTAACTTGAGCTGCTTTATGTAAATAAAATATCCTTATTCCATTTGACAAAACAGTATTGAAAAGCTGTGTAAGATTCTAGTTCATTTTCACACAGTAGGAACAAAACTAATATAAATATTAACTTGAGCTGCTTTATGTAAATAAAATATTTTGGAGAGGTTGGGCCGTTGAGCAACGCAATTCATGTCCATCTGTGTTTAGTAGGTGTTGGGGACTGAAGTGTAGTTATTGCAAACTTCTTAAATACAGAGGAATACAGTGTGATTCTTTTTTAATCTTTTGGTCAAAACAATCTAAAGAGGGGAAGGTTTTTTATAATGGTGGTTAATTTTTTGGAAAGTCCTCATACAAGAGGATTGATGGCAAATTGTAAAACTGGATGGAAATAGGTATATTCTTTGTAGGTCTGATATGTGGCAATGTGTTAAAGCTACAGTCCCATATACGTCCCGGACCGTCCCGGACCATCCCGGACCATCCCGGACCGTCCCGGACCATCCCGGACCGTCCCGGACCATCCCGGACCCCATCCGGTGTGATCCGGGATTCGGTCCGTGTTGACACCGTGTTGGCACCGGGGTGGTCCTGGATGGTCCTGGATGGTCCTGGGCGGTCCGGGAGTCGACCCCGGATGTTTTTGACGGTCAAAAACTGCCGGGGTGGTCCGGGACGGTCCGGGACAATAGTTTGATCCGGGGTGATCCGTGTAGCCACCGTGCTGGGTCCGGGGTCATCCGTAGTGGCCACGGGGCGGTCCGTGTGGATCCGTGGCAGTCCGGGAGTGAGTTATTGACCCCGGATCACCCCGGCGCCCCTACGGATTACCCCGGACCCAGCACGGTGGCTACACGGATGATCCGGGGCTCTGCCGGGGCGATCCGTGTTGGCACCGGGGTGGTCCGATGTCATCCGTGTTGGCACCGTGTTGGCACCGGGGTGGTCCGGGACGGTCCGTGGCGGCTCCGTGCTGGGTCTGGAATGATCTGTACTGCTGCCGGGGCTATGCCCGGACGGTCCGGGGCGGTCCGTAGTGGTACCGTGTTGGGTCCGGGGAGACGGTCGGCGGTTGCGATTTTTTGAACAAATCATCCCGGACCATCCCGGGTCACCCCAGACCATGGTCCGGGATGGTCCGGAGTGGTCCGTGCTCGTCCGTGCTGGTCCGGCTTTATATGGGACTGGGGCTTTACCTGAAAAATACAGAGAGAGAGAAATTACAAAAAAAAAAAATCTTTATCAATTTGCAATGTTGAGTGAACACAAATAAAAGAAAGAAAAAAGAGGCATATAGTAAGCATCTAAACATTAATGAATATTGGATAAGTTATTTCTTAACTACTCTACATTGCTAACCAAAGATTGAGGATAGAAGCAGACAGGCACAGCTCTCTCAGGATAAGAGCATTCATTTATTACCATCGTTATTTTGTGAGATATTGTTTTGCATCAGAGCCCCACAACCTCCCCTCCCCCCCCCCTCTCAAGTGAAATATTAACTTCATTTTAATTCACCAACAGTATCTGCCAAGTGGAAGTACTGTGAAGTGCATCCATTATAACCCACACCCCTACTTATATCTAACACTTGACGTGTTAATTTGATGGGTAGTGCAATATGATTCCAGTTTGTTAGTCTCCTCTACTTCTGATATCTAGACCTGTACAAAGCATCTTCAAGGCAATTCTTGAACCCAGTTTTGTTGAGTATTTATTATTGGCCTTTAATATACATTTATTATAGAGATTGATGTAGTGATAAACATGCAGCTGTTCCAGATTTAATAGGCAGTCCCAATTTTTTCACTAGGGCATTCCCTAATTTGTCAGCAACATAAAGTTTTTCTTACAGAAGGAAAGTACAGGATTTATCAAGGGTGGGGGCGTGGGAAGGGCTATGGGGGCTGTAGCGACACTCATGTCTCTCCTGTGGGGTTCTGCTGATTTGTTAAAACACAAAATACATGTATGTCCCGAAGAGAAATAATAGCAGGCTAACGAAAGACATACAGTACCTGAATTGCAACCTGGACTGATGGAGGGCTAGGGGGCTATTTCAATGGTGGGTGGGTTGCAAAATCACCTGGAGCCCCCCCCCCCCCCCCTGTAAGGGTTGACTATTAAAGCTTTCAATATCTCCTAAAGATTCGCCAATGGCCTCAGTGGGGCCCGGCCTCTCCTGAGTCACCCTAATGGGTCTGGACATAACCACTAGAGGAGCAATATAGATGAGAGAAACTCTATCTCTTCTCTAACCGACATCTGACTAAACGTATGCCTGCAATGCCAACTTGAATTACACAGGGAAAGAGGGTTGGTAAGATGGACTGATGGAGCAGACTTAAGCAAGGTATTGCACATTGCTCTGGCTCTTTTCTTACTCATCCTTCTGGTATGAGGGACTCTCGTTCCTAAGCTTTCCCCCACGAGACTTTTTTTGTGTGGCCAATGTAGAGATCATCTTGAATAATAAACTTTGCTTTGATATCCTATAGTAATTAGATTGTATTGACTGATTTTGTATACTTGGTAGATTATAAAATGTTTGAAAAAATGCTAGCCACTAGATGTCAAGAAATTGACAAGATTTATTGTGATAAGACTGATAATGACAGTACTTTCATGAATTTAAAGTAAGCGCTTTGTTGAAGTGTGTAATGCTTACAATGTGCCCCATCTTCAATCCCTTTGACATTTCCTTATAAAGAGTATTCACCATATGGGCATTTGGTAATAACACTCACTGTGAACATTACACAATGTTCCTATTTGTCTCCCGGGTGTGGAATGGTAAATGTACATTATTGGAACAAGAATTTTTCTGATCCACAGAGTTTGATGAAATATCCATTAGACATGACACCTCTGCCTTAGGGACCATCAGCTGGGGTTAAACAGCCTGCCCCCCCCCCCCAGGCTCCTAGTTCCATTATCTTGACAGTATCACACGAGAGCGGAAATATCCCAAGTGATAGGCGTGCCTCATCTTAAGTGGAGATGTGACATATGTATCTCTATCCTCAGCTGTTAAGGGTCTCACGTTTATGACCATGTGACCCCTCGTCTGTGACGGACCTTCAACCATGGACCTGGCTGTGGGGCGACAAACGCAACCCGCGCCAGCTGGCGTCTGGTATCGGTCCTATTTTGAGTCCTATGAACCTGCCCGCCCTCCTCCGAGCAAAACGTGCATTAGAGATTGAGAAGCGTGTAATGATTTTCGCATATGATGCACGGTGCGTCATCGACCAAGCAGAAGGGGCAGAGCTGTCATTATGGAGAGGTAGAGATTTATGTCCTAGGAACGTGGACAGACGACTGGATTAAACATACATGTACATAGGCTACATCTTAGAGTGGACTGTTATGCAGAGCAAGATACTAAAAGTAGACTAATTAAGGGCCCCCAGATGCATCGGTCATCGTTATCCAGATGCGTCATGAATAATACTAACGTTTATTAATAGCATGTCGCAATCATCATGGAGACGACTTAGTAGAATTCTTACAAAGTTTGTGTACACGTTGTGATATCTGCTGACAAAAATAATAATAGACCTGAAATTGACTCTGAAAAAACCCTGAGATTCTCATTGCTTTGCATGTCAGATGTGTTTTGAAGAAGAAAAAAATGATGGGTTAAATCACTCTTTAAGACTTTGATGTTTAGATACCCCCCAAACTTTCACTTAATCTCATGTTTTGCAAATAAAAAAGATGTGTTTATAGTGTGTTAAAATCGTGTTGTTCCAAATCCAATTTCAGGTATATTGAGTGATATTTGTTTAAAAAGTATTTTGGATGCAAAATAAAAATACAGCAATTACCGGTATGTTGACTCGACAACAATGTTGCCATGAGAAATGAAACATTTTGATAAGTTATCAGTGATATTCCCTGTCACTTGGATTTCCTCTACCACCTGTCCGAACCCACGGTATCTGTGATATCTGACATAAATTTATGACGTTCTCTTCTTTTCTTATCTCCTCCAGAGTACAAGAAGGCCAGACAGGATATCAAGAAGAAGTCTTCAGATACCATCAGACTTCAGAAGAAAGCAAGAAAAGGTAGGTCATCCCAAGAAGATGTGCTTGGGTATTCGCCCTCAGAAGTCAAGGGAGATGGATAGATAGTATTGAAACTATAGGCGGTGTCACACAGAGGCAAAAAATCTGAATTTTAGTTATCCTCTTAATTGCTGTCTGTCATCAATTATCCCTTCAACAATCCTCTAACGAAGCAAGAAAATTCTCCCTTGAAAGGATTTTTCAAGGGATTTTTCTGTGTGACACCGCCTTATGTGGTAGGAAAGCTCCTACTACGATGTAATCGCCACATCGTGGAAGAAGAGTTGGTACTTATCACACATAGTTTACCTCAAATCCAAAGTTATGGATCTGTATTTATAAAAACTTACTGTAAATATAAAGCCTAGTTATCAACTAAGCTGCCTCCGTGATTCATGAGGTCTTGCTAAGGCTAATAAGAGTCAGTTACAACTAGATACATGAAGCACCATTCCTATAGGATACAAGGTGCTGTGGGTAAGTTTATATGGAAGGGTGCGTAGCAGTACGTTCTCGGATATAAACAGTCAAGTGAACTTGTAATCAAATTTTACGATTGAAAATGAATACCATGAATAGAATTCAGCAGAATTTTGAGGGTCTTAAAGGGACTATGTCCCATTTGCAGTCCAAAAAAATGAAAAAGTTAAATTCCAACTGCATTTGAAAGATAATACTAATTTAGAACTTCCCTAAAAAAGGTGGGGCTTGAAAATGTCTTCAAGTGGGAAAATAACGACTATTAGTTGTCAAATCGACTTTAGGGCTATAGAGCCCAAAAGTAATAGTCTTAATTTTCAGACAATAAATGGTCATACGTTTTTTTTACTGCGCAAAGATTCAATCAGTTTAATCTTGGCCATCACAAGAAGTGGGTTATTGATGTAGACAAATACTCATGTACCCTTTACAACTCTTTTCATGTATGTTATTACCAAAGAAGAAGAAAAGCCAGTCAGTCACTCAATAGTGTCTGACAGTGAAGTCTAGCAAGTAAACGGTTTTCCTTGCATAATTTGAATATGAGGACACTGCTAATGTTTAAATTTCACAGATAGGACATACATGACATATTCATAATTCCTGCAAAGTTCTACAGCATTTGAGGTTGGTTGCAAAAGGGACATAGTACCTTTAATAGGAGAACTCAAGGCTGGAGAACAATGATCAAATGGCAATTGCAAGGAAAGTACATGTATTAAACTGTTGAAGTGCTTCAAGAAACAATGTTGAATCTTTGCCTTCAAAAAGAAGCCGTAAAGTATTGATTCAAATTTGTGAAGACATAACCTGAATGTGCTGATTCCTTGGGAAAATGCTTCCTAGAAAAGTATAATCATTAGTGGAGAATAAGAAGACGTAATGTATAAAAATAAATTTAAATGGAAAAAGACCCTTGAAAAAAAGAAAGGAAATAGATTAATATCTTTCATTACCTTGCAGTTCTCAGGTGTGCATAATGACATATTGTTTAGGATTGTAGAGACAGATATTAGTCACAACACATGAAAACCCAGGATAATTACTGGCGATATCGGATCAGAACAGAAAAGAAGCCCCCCAAGTATTTGTTCCACATGGTTAGTGGGTCGAAACCGAAAACACACAGTTTCGTAAACATTTTGCTAAAATAAGCAGACACAGCAGTTTGTTTCTGCTTCATTGTGTTTTGAATTTTCAACAAAGAATCAAAACTCTTTTTCATTCTCAACGGTCATTCTAATGCTCTTGATTCAGTCCATTCAATCTGGATTTTGCTAGAGGGCATAAGTTGAAACGTTTTTGTTGTTGGTCTTCTTCCTGTTGTCATCCTTGCTCACGTGTCTAAAATGCAGTCTGAAGATGAAACTGTATTACCCTTTGAACTCTTGCACTCCTTGGTCCTTTTGTTTGATAGAGTGGGGTACCTGTCTAGCCTCTTGTCGATGCCCTCGCGCTGTTGGAGTCTCTAAATTCTGACGAGCGAAGCGAGTCAGAGAAACCGAGGCGCTTTGCGCTGAGGGCCTCTTGACAAGTGATCTGAATTTCTTATGTTTTACATTGTTTGGCGAATATTCCGACCCAGCAGAGTTCGGTGAAAGTCATCCAATCAGAGAGAGCTACTATGACGTAATATCTACCGCTCTGTGCGAATTCCCTCCGTGAGAGCGAGACTGGCCGCCTAGTTGTAGTCTGCAAGCACAAACCCTGGTCAGTCGTAAAAGAGAGTGTGCACTATAAGACTACCATATGCCACGTACTATAGCTGCTCCTGACCTATATTGGTACAACCAGTAGGTACCAGTAGATAGCTGGGCTAGGCTTCTCTCAAGGCACAATGATTTTTTGATAAAGTGTCAAATTAGGGTTTGTGCTTGCAGACTAGCCTAGTTGGGCAATCCCGAACACACGCGTACACACACACAATCGCTGCGGTCTAGACATGCATAATTCAGTAGGAAATCGGGTCTCATGAATATATAATTCAGATCACTTGTCAAGAGGCCCTCAGCGCAAAGCGCCTCGGTTTCTCTGACTCGCTTCGCTCGTCAGAATTTAGAGACTCCAACAGCGCGAGGGCATCGACAAGAGGCTAGTACCTGTCTAGCAAAGGAGCAGCTGTTTAGGTTCAATCTTTACCTTGTGGAAGACTCTGAATGTACTCTTATTTAAGTGGGTCATTGAGAAGAATTAGTCTAGAGTTATTGACCATTGATTAGACATTTGTGGCGTTTTCTGCCCCACCCTTCTTTTTGGCAAGGTTTGAGGAAAGAAATGGTCTTGACCACTCATAAAGAAAGGGAGGGCACAAGAAAAACAGAGGAGCAAGAATTGGTTTTTAGTTAATGACAACTAAAAAGGGAGGGAGAGCATAGGAAGAAATAGGACTAACTGATCTTGCGTTATTGACCATTCATTAGGCGGTCATTGGGAAGAGATAGGACAGAATGATGCTCTTGAGTGATTGACCACTGATAGCAAAAAGAGGACACAAGAAAACACAGGACGAGATTTGGTCTTATTAAAGAAGGAAAGGGAGAGCATAGGAAGAATAAAGACTAACCGATCGTGTGTTATTGACCATGCATTAGTTGGTCATCAGGAACAAATTAGAACAGACTGATGGTCTTGAATGAGTGACCACTCATTAGGAGATGGAGGGCACAGGAAGAAGCAGTAAGAATGCAGGACTCGGAAATAGTCCGAAATGATTGACCTGTCGGTAGGAGGGGGACATCTTTGAAGTCAGACTATCCAAGTTTGTTCAACAGATGTAGGTCTGAATTCTCTCCTTCCCACAGGCTTAATACAGAGCCACCCAGTTCCTACAGGCAATGGGTTAAACAGATCAGTTTCATTTTAGACATGGATACAAAAAAATTGACATACCTTTACTTAGAATCCACACTTCAATTACTTTTATGGAGACAATTTCATTCAGGCCTACCTGTTGCAACTTTCTCTATGGTATACACGTATGCAGATCAGCACTGACATACTGAAGAATGTGATTTCACTTTTTAAACCTTTTTATTTTGCTTTTGTTCAGTAAATTGTCGGAAATTCAACTTGATGAAAAAAAAAAAGATAAAATGTAAATCAGGTCATTGTTGTCTGTGTTGCAGTATTTACAAATCTTACAATAATCTGGGACACATGGCACAGGATCATTTGAATGTTTTGACAACAATCCTGGGATTGTATTCTCAATGATATTTTATCGTCTATTTTGAGCACGATGTATTTTGATCGCCAAAACAAATTTAAATCGTGACAAGCCATTGTTAATGAAACCACAGTGGACTGTGTATATTTTAACATGACAACTGTGAAAACGAAAATAGAAGTCGTTTATTCCACACAATTCAGATGTGTCATGGCACTGAAAACATAAAAGGTAAAATTTAAGATTACACTAAATAGATACAAAAATACAGCCAGCGGAACTGCACCTCCTGACCTTTTCAGACCATTTAGCATTTTAATAATTTAAACATATGTTTGGCATATGCCATTTGACTACAAAATCTTGGATTCTAGGCTTAGGACCATTTTTACAATTGACAAAGCCATGGATGCTCAGCGTAGGACCCTGTTCGCATAGACTACTAGTACTAGGTGTGGCGGGCTATCTTGTTGGGTCATATGTCTGGTATTTAGACAGATCATGTGGTATTGTCATTGAAGCATTTAACCCATCATGAGGATGCTTTGTTGATAAGAGGAGGGTATCAGCATCAGCTGTCCGATGGCCATTAGCCTGGCCTGCCTGGCCTGCCTGGCCTGCCTGGCTGGAATGACGGGATGAAGCTTTCCTCACCTCTCTCTCTGCTGATGATCAGTGGGCTATTTCACACTAGAAAATTTTGTTTGAGGTAAACATGTACATGACATTAATGTATAACAATATGATATGCTTCTAACAATGATTAAACCTGCGTTGTAGTGAAGCCATTCCTTTTCTTGAGGTTTGCAGGGGTTTTTATCCAATAAATATATTTTTTATTTTTCATATCTATACGAAATGATGCTAAAATTGAGTGGGTCTGGCACAAAATGATCCTAAAAGCACTTTATAACTCTTTTTCTATACATGTCCCTTAAAGTTGCATCGTAATTGCATTATAATGGTTATGATTATGATGTGTAGTTCCCCCGTGCGAGAAGGGGAGGGTGAGTGGGGAGGGTGAATCTGACATTGCTTCAACATCCAACAACATTCAGTGATGTGTACTGCACTATAAAAAAGCAAAAGAAAAGGGGCTGTTAGACATCATTTTGAATAATGAAAATTGCCAAAAAAGCTTGTTGCTATTCTGACTAGTCATATAACTCTAAAAAACAAAAGTAGAGAGACATGTTGCACCCCTTTTATTCCAAGCAATCTTTCATATGTCAAAAGTGTTTCTGGTGACCATAATACACACAATCCATTCTGATATGACTATTTCATAATATCTATGCATATTCCTGGCTTGTCCTCTCTCTCCCATGGCATTAGTTTACATCAATTATCAAGTCCAACCTTTGGAGAAACTAGGTTGCATGAAAGTTTGATATAATAAGAACCCTGGAATTTGAAATGTATCTCAACAATCCCTCTCTCAAATTTTCTTGTTATTCTTTCTCTTGGCAAAATATTCATACTTGCATTAAATAAAAGGTCACAAGTCGTGGAAGGATTTAAAGCTTATCATTTTTGCATTTGCCGCCCCCAGAAATCAGAGAGGTGTTGTAGTGTGAAGTCTGGAGAAGTCGAGCAGGGACCTACGTTTATATGCTTGCCTCATTTTACATTTTATTTGAATTATGGGTTATGATTTTTTTTTAAATAATCCTACATGTATGTAGGTGGTGCCCTGCTTATGGCTTACGCTCAGCTGTGAAATAAATAAAAATCCTTGGGTCTGCTAGATGTACATGCTATCTTTATACTGATCCCATTCTTGTGTCTGACTTGACAGATGTAGGACGTGATCTTTAGAGACCAGAAGAAGATCTCTAATGTTTGAGAATGTAGGCCTGGCCTGTAGCTGTCACCCAGATTGTCAAATCATTTTGCCTCTTAATTCACAGGGGAGGAATCAAGATGATGATTGGAGTGTGAACTTCAAAACTTTTTTTGTCTTTATTCCAATTTCATGCAAATCCAGGGTTGTCTTCATGGCTGGCTTTGATGTACAATTTTAGTTAGCAATTTCTCAACAATATTATACAATTTTTTTTTTTTACTGATAACAAATGAATTCATGTGAAGAAAAGGACTTTTGATTAAGCCTTTGGCCTATGATGTACAGTGCTAGATGCAATGAAGTAGCGTGCTACAGTATTGCATCACACCTTACAGTTATCACATTTTTATCGCTTTTTGTATATCGCTACAGACTGATGATTTAATATTACAGAGGCAAGCACAGTGTTTTCTAGGTCACAAATGAATAGAATTCCCTCAGGGAATTTGACGCTCACCTCACCTCAGTCACCTGTGTTTAGATTTTTGTGGCTGTCATGTCACAGTTGACGTTCATGTTCGTAAGGTTTTTCACCTCGAGATGTTGTGTTTGGAGTTCCTGTGGTATGTGTGGCATGGTCCAGTATATTGAGGTCACAGCAAGCGATAAATAAAGATAGAGAGGGGGGAAGGGAGAGAGAGAGAGATAGAGAGGGGGTAGAGAGAGGAGAGAGAGAGAGAGAGGGAAAGAAGGAGAGAGGAAAAGAGAGAGAGAGGAAAAGAGAGAGAGAGAGAGAGAGAGAGAGAGAGAGAGAGAGAGGGGGGGGGGGGGGGAATGACAGGAGAGAGGGGAGAGAGCGAGAGTCTCCAGGAACTAGCATGGAGACACGACTGGAGTATACCATAGGAGGGTGGTCATTCCGGGGTTATAGCTCAAGTTTCCCCGAGACTGCAGCCACAATGACATTGGTCCATCAAAAGTTCTATCGATCTACCAGTATATGCAGTCTCCATCTCCATCTTTCTATTTATAGAAATATTATTCTACTTCAGCCAGACTTTTGATCATGAGCTCCAGGGAAAAAATTAATATTTATTTTTCGGGGGCTACTTTTCAAGCTTGCCTGCATGAAAATGACATTCTAAAATTTGTTTTGCATTGAACTCTATGCAAATTTACAGGGGCTCTTTTCTGATTTTCGGGGGCTATTTTGGGCATTTCGGGGGCTAATTCGCCCCGAGCCCCACGATTTGACCAGCGGAAAAAATGTTTTCTAACATGCAGAAAGGGTAGAGGGGTAGAGAACGTTTGCAGAAGCTTTGATCATGGGAGGAGAGTACTGGTAAAGATTTTTTTTGAGGGATAGGACAGTCATCATGTTTACAATTTGTATTTATGATGGAGCCAAAGACTTAATTATACTCTTTAATGCGTTTGGAGAATCAAGAACAGCTGTACAAATGAAAAGGGTGGACAGAGACATGCTGTGGCAACAATTGCTTTATTGCATTATGCTCTCAGAATTCAATTTCTAAGGATGAGGTCATCTCTGGCCCAATTAGAACATGTGAACTATCAGTCCCTAACCCTGACCCTAACCCTGACCCTAATCCTAACTCCAAACCTAACTTAAAACCTAACTTAAAACCGAACTCCAAACCTAGCCCTAAACCTGACCCTAAACTTGACCCTAAACTTGACCCTAAGAGCTAACCCTAAGAGCTAACCCTAAAGCTGGCTTTACATTTTTACATAATAGTTTACTCTAAACCTAACCCTAAACTCAATCTCAAGCCTAACCCTCAATCCAAGCCTAAACCTTACCTGAAACTTTACCCTTAACCTAGCCTACATAATTCTCGAACCCAGTAAGCTCTGACCCTATATCTTTGAAATAAAGCATTCAGTATTTATTGTCGCCATAAATGTTTTGGGAGCAAATGGTAGATCACCAGTGCAAATTTGTAAAAACATTGTCCTCTGAATCTAGGATGCTGCATCGCATGTAGAATTTCTCTTGACTGGAACAAAGACTAGCCATCACGCTGAGGGATGAGAGTGATGATATGATAGTGAAGATGTATCCGCATCTGCAGCTATCATACCCTACATTCCATCCATACCAATCATTCTTGAAGGCCTCCCATTCATCCTATCTATCTATCTCCATTCCATGTTCATCTATCCTAGGCCATATCCATCTATTGTCTCTCGATTCATCCACATCTGCCGTGGGTGTGTTTTATTGCAGTGGATAGCATATCATCCAGATTAGATTCGCACATACACCTCTCAATGCACATCTTGCTGGGATTAGGCCTGCACATTTTGTTTTGAAAACACTTTCATTTAGCAACATTGAAAGAGCTGATCGAACACATGCACTGATGCTACTGTAGCATGTAGGCTCTGTAGGCATACAGTAGATGCTCTTGTGAATTTAGCTTAAGATTGTGCCGCAAAATCAAAGAATCACAAAAGTGAAATTCTGCATTTTGTGAAGTTATTTTGCGGCATAAAAATGGCTTTTTATATACAATTAGTTGAAATATTTTAGAGTAGTTAATAAAAAATACATTCAACTACATGTAGGTCATTGGTAAATGGGCAGGGACATATATCTAAAGATGTATTTGAGGAATCACATCAAGATATATCAATAGTATAGTTATTAAAGTTTTTGCTTTTAATGAAAGTTTGGTAGTAGTGTAGAATTTGAGACGGTTTAAAATACCCTGTCCATAAATATTGCTTTACAACAAATTATTCATGTGTTTCTTGGAGTAAATGATGTATATTGTCATGCTCTTTTTATTCATTCACATTTTATTCATGCACACTTCTAGTCATACACATCAGATTTTGAAAGAATGGAATACAAAATTGAAGTACCAGTAATATTACTGTTTTCATGGAAAGTGTCATATTTTCAATTTTCGTTGTCGAAACTAACATTCAAATTTAATGCATCCTGTTTAAAGAAAGGTTTGGTTTTACAACCTGGAAGCTTGCCTGATGCTTGCCCAACATAGCAACAAGTAATGTATGCAGACTGGATTCGAAGTATTGTAGGTCATTCACTAATAACAGGTTAATGGAATATACCTCGTCACTAGGTCCCCTGGATAGAAACATCCATAAATTTGAATATAATGGTAAACCAGTCTATTAGCTCTACTTTCATTAAAGGGATCCGGTAACTTTGTCTCAGATTCTGAAACAAAATTCTGGATTTAGCTCATGATGCAATGATAATTATAAACCTTTAGGTCAGTCAGGAAGCCCATGACTTTTACAAGCCGATCGCTCGTCTGATTATCAAGATATTTATGATTGGAATTACGAATTTTGAAAACCGTTCGCCTGACAGTTTTCATAACACTACAGTCTATTGGGAGAAAAGAGTATGGTAAAACCGGTCACTCAAAGATTTTTACTTTTTTGAGGCACTTCTTGATCATTTTGAAGCGCAATTTTTTTAGAGCTTCAATATTACACCATATCACAGACACTGATAACGCGTAGGGCGTATCTCAGATTTAACATTGTTAATCGATCCCTTTAACCTATTATGCCACCGCAGGTGATTACAACATTATGTACCAGGAGTGAAAGTTACTGTGTCAAGTTATTGTGTCACGACATGGAGGGGTTCAAAATTTAATGAGTGTAGTGAGGAGGAAGGATCGAAGGCCATTGATGTCGGTCTTGAATATACTTTGAGAGCAGAATTTGACCGTTAGACCTCTTTTCCAGCTAGACAGGAAGCCAACTCATGTTTGTGGAACCTCCTTGCAGGAGACGTTCTACTGAAACCAATTTGTCATGCTTGAAAATCCACCATACATCTCCACGAGGTTGATGCCCTTGTCACACCGATGACAAACTTGTTATCAATAACAAGTTACAATAACTGTTATAAGCTACTGAAATTGTGGCATTTGATTGGCTGAGAGCAATTTTGTCATAGAAATTAACAATTGTTATTGATAACAAGTTTTAATGAAACAGGGCCCAGATCCAAAGCAGACAAAGCACAAAATCTGTCCCTGCGAGATGGCCTGAATGGCTAGGAATCGGTTTGTATGGAAACATTGGGAGAAATTTGGAGTCGGATTAGCAGTGGGACTTGAGTATCAAAGTCAAAAGTCAGTTCAGGATGACTGGTTCTTGAGTCTTGACCATAGAGAAATATCAAGAAAAGTCAAGATATAATGGGGCAAAGGAGACTGGCAAAGTTGTAATATTGCTTTGAGTTCACCTTGGAAATACCACGCTTAAATGCTGGCTATTTCCTGTGTACTTGGGGTACCGGTAGTCAATATTTGGATTGAAAAAATTATTTTAAAAAAAATTAAGTACACATTTACGCTATGTGTGTATACCTAGGAATCAACCAAAGCTACAAAGGATTGTAAATCAATACAGCATGTCCACAAGGAGTGGGTCTAAGCTGTAGACTGGGATGTAAATGTATGGCATCGATCCATCGCTCTTCGTCTAACCAATGTTTAAAGACAAGTCTTGAGATGTGATATAGGCCTACTGGTATCTGCTTTGTTTGAAGGTTTTTTTGTCAGGCATGACACATTCTGTCAAGTTATTAGACTGATAGAGAACAACCTATTAGAACTAGAACGAAGCACCCTTCCGACAAAATGTCAAAATTGATTTTATCTGGAATTTTTGTCAGCTTTCCACATTGTTGACACACTGTCACATTTCTAGTCTTGAGTGTTACAATCGTATATAGAATTTTTTTCCTTCCAGTTTATCATAGGCTGGCAGACTTTGTTTTGTTAGCAAACATTTGATGGAGGATTAAGAGCCATTTCATGTAAGTGTGTGGGCCCCAGCTTGGCTCGATATTATCGCGCTTGACTGAACATGTCCAATTATATCACGTTTGGAATTATGCGTGTGTTGATGTGCTGATTTGAGTGTGGTAGCGGGGTCCACAAATAATCATGTTCTGTGAGGGAATAATATTATTTTTGAGATTACAATTTGTAAGAGGATCGTAAATGTGATCATTAGACATGTACATCTTTGTGTGTGAAACTAAAATTTAATGTGTTTAGCCATGGCATGTAGCAGTATAAATTTATGAGGCTATCACTGTCACAATGCCCTTTTGAAATTCTAGCGAAACTTTGTAGCCTATTGAACCAACTAAGTTCATTGTTTTGGTTACCATAAACATACAGAATTACAGGTATACTTTTCACCAACCTTTTTTATGAGCATCTTTTATTTCCATACTACAATATGTATGAAACCTACACTGTAAACTATATGCTTTTTAAAATGAGTTTTTAATTTTTCTTTTTTCTTAATTATCGCATCATCCTTAGGTTTGTTCATGAAACTAAAACATAATTTGTGTTCAGAAAGAAAGAAAGAAAGAAGTTATTTCATTTGCAAGCAAACAAGTTGATGCTGACAAATATATTATCCTCGGCGACAATGCCATATAGCCAGACAGATTGTGTAACGACTAACAAGACATTATTTATTAATACATGCAGGCAAATACACAAACATCACAGTTGACAAACGTTCCTATATTTCTTTCTGCAGAGCATGCAATCATATCAGATGTTGTGACATGATTTCACTCATTTGCGAGTAATATATGGGAGTTTGGCTAGGTTGGGCTAGGTTTGGCTAGGTTTGTCTGTGATGATTAATGGGGATTGTCTATGGGGGAAGAAGGATGCTGCGGTAAAGACTGTAATGATGGAAGGCCGTTTGGTTTCTTGGCATTATGAAATGGATACGGATACGGTCATGGCCTAGGACAGGCGCCTCATGGTCCAGTGTCTGTCCATCTTTAGCTCGACCTTGTTCACATTGTTATTTAATCCCTGGGTTGCGCCTCATTTAATACGGTGATTGAAAAGACTCTGATCTTCATCATCTGTATTTACATCGTTATTTCATCCTTTCACCTCTGGACTGGAGATGATTAAACAGTGTCTGACCTTCTTCAAGACATCTTCAAGACATAAAGACATAAGGAAAAACTAACAGTATGAACACAGATGATGATCAGAATGGGTCATCTAATGATTAAATAAGAATGTGAACAGGGAGATGTCTGACCTTCTTCAATACATCTTTAAGACATCCCCCGTTTACATTCTCATTTAATCATTAGATGACCTATTCTGATCATCATCCGTATTCACATTGTTATTTCATCCCTTCACCCTTGGACTGGAGATAATTTCTAGTAATTACACGGTGTCTGACCTTCTTCAAGACATCTTCAAGACATCTCCCTGTTCACATTCTCATTTAATCATTTGATGACCCGTTCTTTACCTGTTGTAATTAAGGTGGCCATGTTCACACATTGTTAGTCTTTTCATCTTATCTCAGGAAGATGTTGAAACATTGCCAGATCTTCAAAACATCAATTTCACATGTAATTAAAATCTATTGACTGCATCTCATGAAGCTAGTAGAACAGTTCTGTTTAGATTTTTTAAAAGCATCTATGTTCACACTGTTCATTTATCGTTTCACCCCATCTCATGAAAGTGATGAAATGGTGTCTGAATTTGGCAAGACATCCTTGTCCTTGTTGTTGTTAAGCCCTTGGAACAACCGTGTCTTTCTGTCTTTAAGACATCTATGTTCACGCCTTGTGATTCAGTCTTTTGTAGCTTTCTTATAAAGATGTTAAAACAGTGTCTGACCTTCCAAACATCCCTGTTTACATTTGTTATCTAATCCATTGATTGCATTTCATGAAGGTGATTTCAGTTCTGTTTGTCTTAAAGCATGTGTTTACATCATTATTTCATCTTTTTTCATTTTAAACCATCTCATGAATATGGTCAAATGGGGTCTGACCTTTGTCAAAATATCCCTCTTCACATTGTTATTTAGTTCTTCGCTTCTTTCTTGTTGACTTGTTGAGATGATGATCATGCTTCCAAGGGACTCTTTTTCAAACTGACATCAGTTGTGACGTTCCTGTTCACATTACTACTTAATGCTATCATTTTGTCTCGTTAATAAGATTATTGCTGGGGGCATAACTTCCAGACAAATAATCTGCTCCGCGTTTTATATGCAGTTTGCATTTGTTTTTAAGGAGTGTACAGTTTGTGTACAGAGTGTACAGAGTGTACAGGTTCAGCATAACCACACATTTGACAATTTGTAGCTGTGGTTTTGCTACATGAATGAATGTGACCCATTTAAACTAAAAGAAAAAAAAAGATAAACATCAATAATGATGAATTAAAGATATCTGTATTGACTATTCATACTCCACACATAATTCCAGATATATGATATGTGTAACAGCCAGCGTTCACGATGCAAAATTATGTGTTCACACTTTCATATCATCCTTGAGAGTGTTTTTCATCTGCTAATGAGTGAATGCCCCCAGGTGTGGCAGCACATCAACTATGTTCACACTTTGCTAAACAAGTTCTTCTAAATATGACACATGACTGAAAAGCAGTCTGCTTTGACTGAATATGAATTTTCACGTTGAAGAAATATTATGCACAAGAATACAATACAATACAATATGCAGGTATATCAAAATGAGCGCACACCTTGACTTAAGTACCTCTTCTTGTACTCCCAGTGAAATGTAATATCGTCTGTTTAGAGCCAGAAGGGCGTTTGATGTATGTCGTATCATTCAACACAGAGTTAACATCCTTCTGGCACTGAACCAGATGACAGTTTCAGGTGGGGGCGAGAAGGGCATTATCTCATGCACAACAGTCAATGCCTGCCTATCTGGCTTTTTCAAGGGATCCGGTAACTTTGTCTCAGATTCTGAAACAAAATCCTGGATTGAGCTCATGCTGCAATATTAATTAGAAACCTTTAGGTCAGTCAGGAACCCCATGACTTTTACAAGCCAATCGCCTGTCTGATTATCAAGATATTTATGATTGGAAATCGAGACCAAATTTTGCGTTTTCTGAACGGTTTTCATAACTCTACAGTTATTAGGAGAAACAAGTATGGTAAAACTGGTCACTCCAAGATTTTTACTTTTTTGAGGCACTTCTTGGATCATTTTGAAGCGCAATTTTTTAGGGCTTCAATGTTACACCATATCACAGACACTGATAACACGTAGTGCTGTGCATCTCAGATTTAACAGAGGATATCGTCTGTTTGGAGCCAGAAGGGCATTTTAAAAAGTCATATAATGTTATTACAGAGTTAACGCCCTTCCGGCCCTGAACAGACTATATTAGGTTCCCAACAGCTGATGAGCTTATAATACAGGTAGGCCCATTGATCTGTCTCATCAGAGATGTAATATGTATAGTGAAGGCAATGTTGTGGGTATGAGTCAGCTAATGCTTCTAATTCTGGATTGTCTGCCTGCCAACAACAAAAGACAATTTGTAACTTTAATCCAGCATTAGACCTTAGATTAGTTTGTGTAAACTTATGTAATCTGTCTATTTAAGTGAGGTCATTCACTCCAAACATTCACTCTCTTATTGCTCCCTTGATATTACTTGCGAAGGATGTTGACTTCTCAGACAGCAAACGGAAAAATAAGATGTCAAGCTAAATTGGGTCATTAGGCAAAGTGAATTTGATTCTTAGTTTCTTGTCTAGAATTTTCTATGACGAGGAGGATCGAGGAGGGGGTTTCGTATTATTTGACAAATGTTGTGTATAAATTTCTTTAGCAACTACACCATTGAGGCTCAAACCAGCCTAAAGTGATATTATATATGCCTGTGAATGATTTTTGTGACCTCAATTCCTAGATTTCATTCTGTGTCAGAACACGAACAAATCAAATGACTGAAAAGGTGGTGGGTGGAAGATAAACAAAAAAAGGCAAGGGCGAGAAACTGTGCAGGTCCTTACAATTTTCCTTGGCTTGATCGATGGTGATCAAATATAATGAGATCTTCACATTGTCATAATCACTCTTGTGCAAACACATGAATCTGAATTCTTGTTATTTCATACTTTCACAAAGCTTGAATTGCAGATGGGAAAGTGCTCTGTAAGTTTTTTAAGATGAAGCGGTTTGAATAAGAAGAAATCGTTGAGATAATCACAATATCATATATTTAATCACTCACGTTTGGTAATCTGAATTTATGTAAGCTCATACTTGTAGATAGCTTAAATTGTAGATGGGAAGGTGCTCTAAAGGTTGTTTTTAAGATGACGACGTTTGGAATAAGACAAAGTGTGAACATTACCTCTCGGTGGTGTGAGAAAGCGGGGGATGTGAGGCAAAAGCTAATCAAAAATTCATATCGGGCTTGATAAATGGCTCTCCTATGCTCTTCTGTCAGCCAGTATTCCTTACAGGGTGATCGCTGGTGCAGAACATGGCTTAAAGGGAAGAATCACCCAAATGATGTGGTAGACACTTCTAAATAGCTTGATATTGACAATTATAAATCAATTTGCCTACACCATAGAAATGTGCATGTACATGAAATCTACGTCAGCTGATATGAAATATGGGCCAGATAAAAGACATAAAAAGGAAAGCTATTGATATGGGTGTATATTGTATTGGTAGGAATCACAATCTTGTTAGGAGGAGGTGGAGATGAATAGCATAGGGAAAGTGAAAGACATAATAATATAGACAATGAAGAGTAAATGAGAGATAGAGGAATCTAAGATCATGAGAGAGAGAGAAAGAGGGAGAGAGAAAGGGGGGGGGGGAAGTAGGGAGGTGGGGATGATGGAAGGGAGGATGAGAGAATCAGGGAGAGGGGGAGCCTGAGCAGGGAGATCAGAGGGATACAGGGAGGGTGGAAGAATTAAGAAACAGAGAGAGAGGGGGGTCAGGAAGATACGAGATGGGTTTTGTGAATCAGAGAGAGAGAGAGAGAAGGAAAGAAAGAGAGAGAGAAAGGAGCAGATGCCTGGGTAATACAATAAAAGAAAATAGCCGCGGGGTTATTCATGTCACATAAATTATGACTCCCAGCTGAGACAGATGGAGACACAGTGCATGAGGAAAGATTGCAAGTTACCCACGCATAAAATTACACTTCACCATCCCTCTCCGGACCCGAGTTTCCAGGAACGCTTCTGCAGTTCCTAGCGATTCCTTTGATGCTTGCTAAAAGGGTTCTCCTGCCATTGTAGTTATGGTCTTATTATTTCCAGTTCCAATAGGGCCTACATATTCCTGATTTTAACAAGGCTGCTATTGCCTTCGGTGATGCCTTGCAGGTGTGCAGGCACAGACTCTGTGACAGTTCAACACAATTCCATAAAGTCTTGAGCATATCCTAGCACTGTCAGTATCTAGCTCTCTCAAATGAGTTAGGACCAGCTTATCAAGTACAGAGCCTACAAGGGACTCTAGACCATGTACACATTCAGCATAGCCTCTTAATACAGTGTGTCCCGAAAAAAACTATACACTTTTGAAATGGCTGCCAAATAACAAATATATGATTCTAGGGGGAAAAGTTATATATGTATGGAAAGCTCATATACTCAACTTTCATATGACACCAAAAGTTGCGAAAATAATTCATGCTCGGGTGAGCACTGCTCACTTTTGTAAAGGGTATGAAAATTTGGTTGCGCAGGAATTAGCCTTCCAATTTGTGAGAGGTAAATCCTTTGGAGCTTACCGAATTGAGGATGATATGACCAATTTATGATCAATTGTGATAAGTTTGGGTTTGCTGAGTGAAATGTTTGGTTTATGGGATTAACATTTTATGCATGAGTTAACAGGAATTGCATTTTTTATTGTAGCACTGTAACTTCCCTGGTAGACTCAGTGGTGTGTTCATGGGAGTCAGGATGGGGTGATGATACATGTTATAATTTCCATGTTACAAACTGTTATTCTCTTACATCTGTGACTTTGAATAAAAACCTTCACCCCACATTTCAATTATTGTAAGATTAGTTGAACATCTCATTGATTTAATACTCAATACCCAGGTAGGGATAATGTAAATTGAATATTCAAATACGGTTTGTTGACAAAAGGAATGTCCAAGATGTCGGCTACTTATTCTTCAGGTAAATGGTAACTGAAATGTGGGGTGAAGGTTTTTATTCAAAGTCACAAATGTAAAAAATAACAATTTGTAACATGGAAATTACAACATGTACCATCACCCCATCCGGACTCTCATGAACACACCACTGAGTCTACCAGAGAAAGTTACAATGCTACAATAGAAAAATAAATTCCTGTTCCGTGCATAAAAGTTTGGTTTAATAAACCATGAGATTCACTCAGCAAATCATGAATGTATCATATCACCCTCAATTCGGTAAGCTCCAAAGGATTTACCTCTCACAAATTGGGAAGGCTAATTCCTGCGCAACCTAATTTCCATACCCTTTACAAAAGTGACCAGTACTCACCCAAGCATGAATTATTTTCAAACTTTTTGGTGTCATATGAAAGTTGAGTTTATGAGCTTTCCATACATATAAAACTTTTCCCCCTAGAATCATATATTTGTTATTCGGCAGCCATTTCAAAAGTGTATAGTTTTTTTCGGGACACACTGTAGTTCAGAAACATTGTTATGCAGGGGTTTGTGCCTCCAAACTACCGTCTCCCCCCTCTCCTGAGCCCTCCCCTTGTTTCCAGGAAAGCTTTTCTTATTCCCAAAACACATACTTGTTTTAATACCTGTAACAAGGCTGCTGCCATCTTTGACATCTCATTAACGCCCTTCTCACTCTGAACAAACGATATTAGGTTCCCAAAAGGTGATGGGCTTATACAGGCTTATAACAATAATACAGGTAGGCACATTGATCTGTCTCATCTGAGACTTAATATGTATAATTTTAGGCCTTATTGTAGGTATGAGTCAGCTAATGCTTCTAAATCTGGATTGCCTGTCTGCTGACAACAAAAGAAAGTTTGTGACTTAATACAGCTTACTAGACCATGCAGTTGGCACAGCCTCTTAGATTTATAGAAACAATTTAACCCACTACAAATGACCAGGGGTTTGTGCCTCCAAACTACCCGCTCCTGAGCCCTCCCTGTCTTTCCAGGAAAAGCTTCCTTCTTTCCCCAAAACACATCCCTCTTCAACCTGTAACAAGGCTGCTGCTACCTTTGACATCTTGGTAGCTCCCTTGTTGCGGGCATTGACAGTAAGTAAGGTGTAGTAACGGCTGTCTTGCGTGGAAAGCAGACAAATGCTAAATCCCTGGTGAGCATTCTCAACTTTGTGCATCCTTCACAATCATTTTCTGGGGCTGATCAAGATCAAGCAATGCAGCAATAATACAAGGGAAGACTTTCTTTGATTTATTACCACAAATGGTCCTATGGACGTAATACATAGATCAATGCCTGATTAGGTCATATCCTTGAATCATTTTTTTACATTTTAACCAATATTTATCGGTAAGTGTGTTCTGCCAAAGAAAATCCCATCAAATTCTTTTTGTTAAACAAACTATAAAAAACATATGTACAAAAGGAATTGTATCCCAATATCTGATATTTGATTTGAAGATAACTGCAGATCTAGAAAAAGTACCTAGGTATATTTTATCCATTGGCTGATGTACTGTATGTAAACAGAAAATTTTAAGGATCGACCTGAATATTTGGTGTCATCAATCTTTTGCAAATGATGGCAATTTGCTTGATTTGTGAAAGCAAAGTTTCTGTTTTTATTTGTAGTATGACAGTAAAAGTAAGCACATTCTAGTTGCCTTTTATGGGTCAGCACTTACTTAAACCAGATTTGTATCAAATTATTTGAATGTGCACTCTGCATTTTTTTTAATTATTAATATATTTCCACATGTGGGATGGATGCCCTTTCAACTTAAGTTGGTTTTCAAAGGGGTTTTTGTAGGAATATCTTGTGGTTTTCAAGTTTCTAGAAATCCCTTTCTAGAAAACACACATGAATGATAGAACAGTAAATGGGGAACAATGCACCAGAATGGCATAATCATCCGTGAGGCTAGCTGTCCGAAACGCCCCCCTCCTCAAACCGCAGATGAAGTCGGGTGAATGGCCTTAGTGAAGATGGCAGATCGAGAGGTATAGATAACGGCTGTTGAGGGTAGCTGAGATAGCTGAGATTGGGGGAAATGAAGCTGGTCATAATGAATTGAGACAAATTGATCTCATTGAGTAAGGAGTTGGGCTCTCTGATTGCTCTAAAGGTAGAGAGAATACTGTCATTGGTCGATTTCATATTATACTAATGTATTGAGAAAGGGAAGGGTTGTCAGTGAGAGATGTTGGAGGGAGAGACGGGGAAAAGTGAGAGATAGAGAGAGGAAGAATGGGGGAGGAATTGAGGAGAGTAAATGGTCCACACAGACAGAGAGAGAGAGAGAGAGAGAGAGAGAAAGAGAGAGACAGACAAACAAACAGACAGAGAGAGAAAGAGAGAGAGAGAAACAGAGAGAGACAGACAGATGGACAGAGAGAGACAGAGCGAGACAGACAAAGAGACAGAGAGAGACACAGAGAGAGACAGACACAGAGAGAGACAGACAGACAGAGAGAGAGAGATAGAGAGAGAGAGCAAGAGAGAGAGAGAGAGAGAGAGAGAGAGCAAGAGAGAGAGAGAGAGAGAGAGAGCAAGAGAGAGAGAGAGAGAGAGAGCAAGAGAGAGAAAGAACTATAGACAGAGGAGGTGAGAGAGGTAGGGAGAGGGAATATTATGGTCATAGGGTCTATGGAGAGACACAAAGACAGATAGAAATGAGTGATCGAGGGAAGGAAGAGGGAGAGGGGGAGGGAGAGGCGGAGGGAGAAGTTATACAATGTAGCATGATTCAGAGAGAGAGGGGGAGGACAGACACAGACCTCTAGAGACAGCAAAGGGGGCGAGATGAGAGGCGAGGGAAGAAAGATATGGGACAGGTGATGGACTGTCACATGTGATTTATCATTGCAGTAAGATGTAACTGTCATGTTGTCTTCCAAGTATATGACATCAAACGCATCACTTCCACAAATTATAATACAGGCTAGAAGAAATCTTTAGCCATGTGTCATATGAACCTGCCATCTTCTGCTCATGATGCACCGACTCCGTCAGGGGGGTGTTTCACAAATATCCAAAGTTAAATTTATCTCTAAGTTGGACTTAAACAATTATGGAAAGCCGTTAACATCTATGAAAATATTTTGTAAAAGTTATTTTAAAAGGCATAAAATGTTGATTGAAATCATTCATATTTTCTATTATCAAGGAGATTGCATGTTCTTGATGTGGAATTTATAAAAAGTCTAAAATACTTGAAATTTCGCCTTTGAATATAGTCTGTTATAAGGCTACAAATGGCCCTCCATACTTTTTAAGTCCAACTTAGAGTTAAGTTTTACTTAGGATCTTTGTGAAACACCCCCCTGGTCCCTGACGCTGTCTTGATGAATCAGAAACAAATGCCTCTGATGCTCTGTTAGCAAAGAAAAGACTTCTGGAGTTGCATATTGTTCTGTACAGGCAACACTAAGCAGCAGTTGGGGAAAGGAAAGTACAGCTCTGCGGTTTGAACACCGACAACAATTCATCACCGGAATATATTCATCTTAAATAGACAGAAAGAGGCACACCACAGGGATACTTTCAATTTAAGCAGCTTGCTTGTATCTAAAGCTTATGGTTAGTTGCTAGGAAAGATGTGGTTTCTTAAGCAGCTGCCTCGGTGCCTCTCCCCCCCCCCCTCCCCCCTCAAGAAAAAGATGATGGATAAACCCCTATGGGGTGAGGTTAGAAGCTGCATTTATTTGGAAAGCAATATGAATCATGTAATAACTCATATGTCATAAGGAATAAGCTGTGTGTAGGAGGAAACCTAGCCTTACAGACCCGGGCACTGCCCTCGTATGTTATGACGAGAGTAATTGAAAAATATGAGAGATTTAGAGACAGGCTATACCCTCTGCATTGCTCCAAACATACCTACACAAAGTACACTGTATATGGCAAATTGACTCTGTACTTTAATTCAACCCCAATAAGTAGACCACCAAACTGATTTATGTTATTATGTTTTTAAATTTCATCTTTTAATCTGACCAGAACTTCTGGTTACCAACTCTGTAGATAAAAATATAAAAATTCTAGCAAGCCTCCGGCAAGCTTCTAATTTATCAAGAGCAGCTGTTCTTCACTGAGTTTGCATAAAAGTAGAAAACAGGTCTACTGGGATAGCATTCGTTTGTCACATGAAGTAGAAAATGCTCATTAGCTGCAAAAAAGGCTTCATTTTGAGAGAAACTGGATAGAACATGACTTGAGTTTTAAAAACTTGTAACATTAAGTGTACAAATATAATACCTGACAATTTAGAGAAAAAGACACTTTCTTTGAAGAACTGTCAAAAATGTCCATAGGACAATGGGCATTTGTAAGATAATGATTCTGTTCCCCCGATGAGTCTCAAATTGGCAGCCATTCAATGCTGTAAGGGTCAGTAGGAAAGCGGACTGCCTGAGAGACAAGAGATGTACTAAAACAAAAGGTCACTGTACAATACGGCAGCAGTTAAACACCAAATGTGTATGAATAGGGTGGATTATAAAAAGTGCATCTGGCTTAAACTATTTCTTTACTTGTGATGAGTCTTACAGCCATTAATCATTGGCAATTGAAAGCTCGTGATTATTTATGGAGATATAACTGTACCTGTGAATACGTAATAGCCTCATGCTGTTCATCAATTGGTGTTCAAGAAAAATATTAGTTGGGGAGCGTACCAGTATTGAACCACCGATAAATATTGTGATTTTAAGTTAAATACGCAATTAGATGCAGAATACACTTTATTTACTTACTCATAATCCTCATATCATATCATATCTATTTATTGATGTGGTTGAAACAATAATGATTACCTGATTGTTTCAGTACATTTTTTGGGTTATGTTGCTCTCTTTGCATATTTTTCTGGCAGCTTCAGCAGACGTTTTCATGGATTCTTTGACCACGAAAGATATCATATGCCGTGTTATGTTGCATTTCAAGATTTTCTCTTGTCTTTTTCAAAATGTTCTCGAGCTCTTGCTCTAGCTGACTGTTTTTCATCTTACTGATGGTTGCACTTGGTCTGTTTAATGGCTTTCCCACGAATGATGATCATGATCCACAGCACTTGTATGGCGCCATTTATCTGTTTCAAACATTCAAAGGCACCCACTCACATTTGCTTGAAAAGATGGGTTTTGAAAGTCCTATGTCTACAATCTTTTACTTTTACATAATCCTCTAGCTTCTTCTTTTCTCTTCCATTTATTACCATGTCCTAGAGCATTCTCCTATATTGTTTGCTCTTTCCAGGTTTCCATCCCTCTAAGGATCCATCCTTGGTGTAGATTCCCTGTAATCAAATAAAAGATAGAGATTGTTTGTACGAGACAGAGAGAGAGAGGGAGGAAAAGATTGAAACCGCGATAATTAAGTTAACCTTTTTCACACCAAGACAACTCCACACGATGCATTTGAGATCCATTTACAAGTATGATCTACCAGGGTACTCAATAAAAAAAACACTGCTGTTGGAGTTACGTAAAGAGATGGAGAGGTTCATGTCATAATGAGGGGTTGTTCAGAGGACAAGATATTTTTTGCTATCTTCTGATTTTACATGTATCCAATACAGTTTATTAGGAATAGTGCATATATATATGTGTTGTCCTCAGATTTTTTTCTTCAAATGATTTGCAAATAGTTGGCAGCTTGCTCCTCTAGTTAATAAAAGTTAAATGTTTTTTATATGGAATTTTTGATGACAAATTTGATTTTGATGTTTGTTTTTATTTTGTTTTAAATATGGAAAGTAATGCTCTTTTTTTGCCAATGTATAAATTCTCTTTTCACATTTACAGTTTGAGCAGTTTAGTCACATCTTATTGTTTTTGATATATTCCTTTGTATAACCATGAAAGCTTGATATGAAAACTGACTTATAAACCAGCAAAGTAACAATGTCCAAAAAAAAATTATGGTTTCCTGTACTTGAGCTTTTCCCAAAAATCTCAATACTTGATATTTAATCTGACTTCATTTTCTTCTTCTTTTTGTTGTTATTCTTGCAGGTAAACCACACGTGCAATACCAGTTAGACAGTGCCATGCAGGGCGTCAACGACATGTTCGTCCTTCTGGAGGAAGCAGAGAGGAATGCTTGCCGTAACGCTCTCATTGAGGAGAGGAGTCGATTCTGCACTCTGGTCGGGTTCCTCGGCCCAGTCGTGGTGAGTACCTCAAGCTGTCATTTTTTGCTTTGACTTCTGTGACCAGGGGGGTGTTTCACAAAGATCCTAAGTTGAACTAATATCCAAGTTGGTCTTAACAATTATGCAAAGCTGTTAGCATTTTGGAAAATATTTTGTAAAAGTTATTTTAAAATGCATAAAATATTGATTCAAATCATTCATATTTTCTATCATCAAGGAGATTTCATGTTCTTGATGTTCTTGATGTGGAATTTATGAAAATTCCAAAATACTTGAAATTTTGCTTTTGAATATGTTTTCTTTTAAGGCTACAAATGGCTCTCCATAATGTCGGAGTCCAACTTAGAGTTAGGATCTTTGTGAAACACCCCCAGGGCTTGCCACTAACAGGGATTCAGATCACATGGGCCCCCAAATTCAACCTTGGGCCCATTAACTTTGAAATTTGAACACGACCCATGTATATAGATAACAATAATCAATGTGGACCCCCTTTGAAAAAAAAAGGTTTGTGCATTCAACAAATGTTGCTAGTGGTGCAATGGTAGTTCAACTAAATCTCAATTAGATCTTATGGCACCATTGATAATAATAATAATAATAACGTTTTATTTATCCAGGGTAGTCACTTCAGTTATGAAACTGCTCTTCCAGTGAGCCCTGCATACCATAATATGTTATTACTACCCTTCTCCAATCTAATATGCTGAGCGCCTAGCTAGAAGGCAGAAGGTCCTGTTGTTATAAGTCTTTGGTATGACTCGGCCGGGGTTCGAACCCACGACCTCCCGTTCATGAGGCGGGCGCTCTAACCACTGAGCCATCATGATTGATGTCTTTTTGTTGTGTAAATGAGCATTATAAGGAAAACAAAAACGAGCAAAAAATATTATTCTGATGTTATTCAGTTACCAGCAACCAATGTTCAGTTCTCATCTGTAGAATTAGCTTATACAACAATAACGTCTCACATTCTTTAAAAGATTTTTTTTAAAGCCCAGATTGTGAGAGAAATCATTTTATATTTTGTCTTTTTATGTTTTTCCAGGAGGATGAGATCTCCATGCTATCAGAGGTTACCCATCTTCAGACCGTCATGGAGGACCTGAGCGCTCAGAGCAAAGACCCTCACATCCTGCCCCCGGTCAGCGAGCAGGTCATCCATGATATGAAGGGTCAGGATGCTCAGTGGTCATATGTAAGTCCAGATTTTTTACAACTTTCATTGGATGATGAAATTAAGATAACACTAAGAAGAAGAAGATGAAAAAAAAACTAATTAAAGATGTTCATGCATGGGTATATAGTCGTTCCTGAAGTAGGTAACTTGGCGATTACTACATAACGCTGAGCCAACAGGTATTCCACTCCCGCGCGTACGTCCATGTGCTGCCCTCTATCTACCCACGCATGAGCAACTTTAAGTAATAGCATTACGGATCATCAAGGATGGCTTTTGATTTGTAATTGTGGAGGTTTCATGATAACGTGGTTCATTCACTTGACTCTCCTTCCAAGGGGTTTAGGGTTCGAATCCCGGCCTGCCAATAATGTCCTTTGGCAAGACGTTAATCTGCATTTGCCACTCTTCACCCAAATGTAAATAGATACCTGGCAATTGCTGGTGGTAACGATAATGATAATAGTTGTAGGGTCAACAGGAAGAACAGCATTGATGCTGATGGTGCTTCCCTTGGTATCTCAAACGTCAAATTTCAAGTTTCCAGTTTCTAATTTCCAGTTTCCAGTTTCCAATTTCCAGATTTCAAGTTTCCAATTTCCAATTTCCAAATTTCAAGTTTCAATTTTTTCAAATTTCAATTACCATTATTGTGATGTAATCCTTGTGAAATATCTCAAACATTGATAGTGATGGTGTTCATAAGCATACCAGATTGGATTTACCAGTTTCCAGCAAGGCAGAAGGCTCTGGGATATTTAACTCTGTAAATGAGAGTCTTGAAAAGCCTTGTAAAACCAAGGGTTCATATATTACTCACAGCCATATGTCCCAACATTTTACAAATAGCCCCAATATGAATTCTGTTCAAACAAAATTTCATCAAAAGCATTGTGATTCTGTGAATCTAAAAACCGATCCTTGTCATTTGCTTTGCAGACTCCACCAAGTTCCCCAACCCCTTCGACCGGCTCCCGCAAGTCCAGCATGTGCAGCATGAGCAGCCTGAACAGCTCCGACTCGCGCTCCAGCGGCTCCATGGCCTCGGCCCACTCCAACCACTCTCACCCCAGCACCGGGGGACCCAACGGCTCGTCCCTGCACAGCTACCACCGGCACCGCAGCCTCTCGCAGCCCGGCAACCCCGCCTGCCGTCTCTCCAGCGTGTCGTCGCAGGACTCGGGTTTCACCTCGCAGGACACGCTCTTCACCCGGCCGGGATCGCCCCCATCGTCGTCGACCAGCAGCGGGGGCAGCCAGGCACCGCAGCAGCTGCCACCCCTGAGGGTGGAGGAGGACGGTGATCCGGTGGACGAGACCATGGCGTACAGTCTGATGCTGCAGATGGCTAATGAGTATGCCCAGGTAATTTTGTTGGGTGGTGTACTGTTCCTAGATCTCCCAGTGAAGATGGATTTAAAAAAAATGTAATTACTTCATTAAGTTAGTAGTGTTTATGATGACATGAATGATTTTTTTACTTGAAGATTAGTTTGGGATTTTTTTTAGAAGAGTTGGTAATTGTTATGGTCAGATTATCTTTTTAATATCAAAGGTTGATCAGATTACTTTAGCTTTGTGGCCTTATTTTCTTGAAAAAGTATACCTAACATTACTTCCGTTTTTTTCTTCAAACAGCATGGTAGATTATCCTCTAGTGACCAGTCCTCCAGTGAGTGTAGCACCCCGTCCTCCTCCCCATCCCCAGCCTACCCCGCCCCTCCCTCCTCCCAGATGGCCCCTACCCCGCCCTGGTTAGAGAACAAGCTCCCCACGGCCATCACCGCCACCACCATGCCCTCTGTGCCGGGTCCCAAGAGGCAACCCAAACCGGTGCCCACGCCCATGGTGTCCTTCATGAAGCCGCCGATGAAGGGCGAGGGGGGCGGTCAAGCACCCCTCAAGAACGGAAAGAAAGGAAAACAAGCCCTGCCCGATTTCAACATGACCCAGCCCAACCAGAGTAAGCTTGGAAGAGGTTTCTTCTTTATTTTAAAGTAGTCACCCTAAAAAAAATTCACAACTGATAATTATGGACATATTCCATATGGATAGAAAGATTCTCTCTTTAAAAAAAAAGAATAATTTGCTGAAAACCATATAGATATCATGGAAAAGCGTAAAAAAAAAGAAATTTTGTGGCTAGCTGTGTCTCGCATGTGACGTCATCAATCTTGATGCTCTACGGAGGACCGCTGAAGGCATAAAATCTGGATCCCAAAACTTTTGAGAGATGATTACTGCAGGCCCAAAACATATTTTGAAGAGGGAAGTTATATTTGATCAGTAAGGCTTCCTTTTCGCAATGATATGAATTTTCCGTCAATTCAAAACACTTTCGATTCTTCGGGTGACTATCTATGTTACACATGTCCTGTGACAGACAGTTCAAAGTTGATGCGATGATTGTGAAATGTGTTGCAATACGCTTCAAGCAAATCATGCAATAGTTATCATGAAAATTTGCATGACTGTGGTATGGGAGATTGTGTAAACTCTATTGAACAGTCGATTATTCAAACTTTGTTCTGATTTTGTTTCCCTCAGTTGTGCCTCAACCCTTGTCTTCAACCAACGGAACCGACCAATCAAAAACGCTTCCTACAAGACGCACTTCTCCAGTAAGTTTTCTAAATGAGCTCTGTGAATCTGTCATTAAAACAACCCAAATGAATGAAGGAATTTAGGATCTTATTGAAATTTGTCCATGTTTCCAAACGATTTACAATTTCTGGTTCATATCATACAAGTGTTTTTTTTTCTTTCAGCTCTAAAGTTTTGGTTTATGGGTGTCCTCTAGGACAAACATTCTGGGTACTTGATTAGAATGAAGGGGTTGACGATGTGTTGTAATTCTTATTATTGATATTTCTTGTGGGGGGGGGGGGGGGGGTCAACTTTTTTTCCAATAATCCAATTTGACGTCTCTAGCTAGCTTTGCTTAATACTTATAATTCATTTCTGTATAAACCTTTAGAGTATAATACCATACATGTACATGTAAGATTGATAATCTTTGTACGATGAAGATGATATATATTATGGGCGTTCCCAACACAAGCTATGCTTTTCAGATTTTTGCCCCCTTCTGTTATCTGAATTATTTACTGTATACTCCATGTTGAAATCATTGTAACATATATAAATTATATACATATTGTGTTTTATATTGTACCGATGAGAAGGAAATAGATGTTAATAAATACAAATACAAATATAAATATAATGATTTAATAAAAAAAAATCAAATAAAAGTGACTAAATTTGTACAATTGCAATCGAAGGTGTTAATATGCACCTGTATACAGTTCGTCCCAGAAAAAACGAAACCGAGAAGTATCGATGTTCTATCATAACTTAATCACAACTATAATTAATGAATGATACATATTTGGAAAGCTTAGAGTCTCCTCTTTCATGTGATGCTACTCAGATAATGCATATTTCACGCATGAGTGATTAAAAGCAATTTGAAGGAAGGAAACTAAAAAGACATTTGGCGGGCGGTATCTGAATTTCAAAGAAAAATTCACATTTTTAGAAAATTGAGTTTCTGCCCTTTCATATGACACCTCAATCAGGAAAAATGAGCGATGAATGACAAAGTTATGTTTGTTTAAAGTAGTGCTTGCATTTCCATAATTTTATTAAACGAATTCGTTTTCACTGCCTGCCTGCCGTATCAATAAACGAAATTAACAAAAGACTTAACTCCGTTTCGTTGACAATCAGCCGTAGACGAGAGTCTTAATGCATGGCTGATTGTCAACGAAACGGAGTTAAGTCTTTTGGCAAATCTGCTTTTTGCTACGGCAGGCACCCAGTGAAAACGAATTCGTTTGTTAAAATTATGAAAATGTAAGGGCTACTTTAAACAAACAGAACTTTGTTATTCCTGGCTCATTTTTCTTGATTGAGGTATCATATGAATGAGCAGAAAATGAACTTTCTAGAAATATGAATTTTTCTTTGAAATTCAGATACCGCCCGCCAAATAACTTTTTGGTTTCCTTCCTTCAAATTGCTTTTAATCACTCATGCGTGAAATATGCATCATGTGAGTAGCATCAACTGAAAGAGGGGACTCTAAGCTTTCCAAATATGTATCAATCATTAATTATGGTTGTGATTAAGTTATGATAAAACATCGATACTTCCTGGTTTCGTTTTTTCTGGGACGCACTGTATATCAGGTATGTACATATAATTATCCCCTTTATTGTATGGATTCCATACCATGGTGGAAAAACGTAAAAATATCATTTTTTATTTTTTATTTTGGTTTCTATTCAGGGTTCCTCCCCTCTGGGCCTAGAGGCAGCCCTGGCCCTAGGTGAGGCGGAGAGGAAGTTGGAGGTAGATCCAATCTATGCCACGCCCGGACCGGCCAGGAGCAAGCCCTCCAAGCTAGACGTGGCTCCAAATATGACCCCTATGAGCCAAAGGTCAGCAGGGTCAAGCGGGTATGGCACTCAGGCCAGCTCTCCAAATACGTCCAGTGACACGGTCAACTCGTCAGGTATGTTATCTGAAACTTCTATATGTGACTCTGTTTTCTTTTTCCTCTTTCCCTCTCATTTATTGTGATATTTCTGCATGACTGCCATCCCTTGTTCTATCTCTATCATATTCTTTGCACATCCATCTCTCGATTGTCCCTCTGAATTTCTCTTGAATTTCTCCTGAATAGCTGTAAATTTGGTGATTTTATGAATTTATATTATAGTGGCGTAAGCATATTTCAACTCATTAGGTATGTTGTCTGAAACTCTTAGATGTGAATGATCGTTATTTCCTTTTTCTATGTTTCTGTTTACCTCTTTCTCTCCCCGTCTGTTTTCTCTTTCCTCTTTCCCTCTTTTTTATTGTGATATTTCTGCATAACTGCTATCCCTTTTTCTATCTCTTTCATATTCTTTGCACATCCATCTCCCAATTGTCTCCCTGAATTTCTCCTGAATAGTTGTAAATTTGGTGATTGTATAAATTTATATCAATAATATAATGGAATCTATTCAATATATCAAGAAAGAAAGGGAACAATGATTACCATGATAAAATGATTGACGTAAACATATTTCTAGTGTTATGTCTCCATTACAATGTCTCACAATACCCAACTGTTGTTAACATTTTGGAACATTGATTTTGTTAAGCATTTGAACTTGATAAATGTTGTTATTATTTTCATGCGGTGTGCGATATTCAAACTCTGCCATTTCATTTTCTGAAAACTCCACAGAATATGATCCTTACTCACTCTGTGACAGTAACATCAACTATCCCGACATCAGTAAGTCTGCCACTCTCCCGCGGCACTTCAATCCAGCCTCGATCTTTCAAGTTGTATCGACAGCCTCGTCTTCATCGTCTTCTTCTTCGTCCTCCTCTTCCTCCTCGTCCTCCTCTTCAACGGCTTCAACCCCTCACTCTCAGATGCACCGCCGTCACTCCTCTATCGGTGCCTTCACCAACAACGACATGTCCATCCACGGTACCGTGCGCCGCAGGAAACCGCCGCCGCCAATCCGGAGGACGCCGTCCGGTAACTCGCTCTCATTCAGCCTTACGGAATCGAACAGCGCGCCGCAGTTTGATGCATCAGGCAAGTTCAAGGTGCCCCCTCCTACGATGACGCCAGCGAAGGATACCCCAGGCAAGGTGGGGCGCAGCATGAGTCTGAGGGTGGGGAGCGACATGGCACAGGATATGAGTAGGATTGCTTTGAAGGAAAGCCTGGATGCCAAGCTGGCCGAGCGTCGTAACTCACCCAGGACTCCACCAGGGGAGATTGGCAACAAACAGCCCGTCTTTACCGTTGGTAGCAACGGTCAAAGTGTGTTAGATGGACCATCGCAATATGGCATGACAACGCCAGGGTCGAGGCATAGTATTGCCCATCCCCCTTCGTCTTTTCAACAACAGTCATTTGCTCAGCAGCAACAGCAGCAGCAACAACAACAAGAACTGCAATATCACCTACAACTCCAACAGCAGAAGCACCAACAGCAACTTCAGCAACAGCAACTTCAGCAGCAGCAACAACTCCAGCAGCAGCCACAACAGCCGCAGTATCAACAACAACAAAATCAGCAACAACAACAAATGCAGTCCGTGCCACAGCAGCAACACTATATGCAGAATCAGTACCAGCAACAACCGCCACAACAGCAGCAGCAGCAACAACAGGCTCAACAAAACCACTATCAGACTCTGCCCCAGCCACCCCAAACTCCACAGGGGCAGCAGTCCCCTCCCCAGCAAGGTTATGGTTACACCTCACCCAACGGTACATGTATACCCCAACCCCCCTGTTTCAACCCCCCTACTCCTCCCGCTCAGGGGAGTCCCCTCCCCCCTCCACCCATGTCCATGCTGTCCACTCCCTCCCCTCAGCAGCTGCAGCATCATCAGGCAGCTCCGGTAGAAAGCGAGTCAGAGGAGGAGGAGGAGACAGGGGTCGGGGCCATGGCTGAAATCAGACGGGGTGTCGTGCTGAAAAAAACTGTCGTAAGGAATGATCGCTCGGCGCCGAGGATATCGTCCCCTTGAGGGACACCAACATAGTAAATTTGTATAGATGAACAGTATGATAGAGCCATGAGAAGCAAAGAGAGCCATGACATATCCAAAGGACCATGATGTACTCTGTTGTGTGTTCTTGATGCAATTTTAAAATGATCACTGTGGAATAATACACAGCTTAAATGCACATTTACAAAGTCATATTTTGATCATGTTTAGCTCGTGTTTCACACATCTCATGTTAGTTTTGTGTAAGATAAAATAACTCTTCTCACAACTTTGGTATTAACACATAGACTGTCAGAGTTTTCTTGTAATTTCATTTAACCCCTGATGCATCGTTTCATTCTCCAATCGGTGTTTACATGTATGTTGTGCCCTTCTTCATGTATGTGGCATTGCGATAGTAATGTGTGTGTGTGTGAATTCAATGAATCATCTCACAGTTGCACAGTTGTTTAATGACAAATACATATGTAACTTAACAGGGAGAACATACCAAATATTTTATTGAAAGGAATCTTTTGACTTTGGTTAGATTTAACACCTTTCCGAAAACTCTACTTTTTGAAATAACAATAACAACTCGCTTTTATTGAAGTAGCTGTTGGCTTTGGATTTACATTTCTTTTAAAATTTTGAAATGCAAAGCAAGATAGCCATGCATGTACTCGATAAACCAAAGATAATTTAATTTAGGAATATACCCCTTTGCTCTCGTTCTCTTCAAAGTAGGTCTTCTCATTTATCTTTCTAACTTTGCAGGGACTACACTTATGCCTAGTATTTTTCAGTCTAGAATTTAATTTAATCCTTTCAAACTAACAACTCATTATTTATTCAGGGACAAATATAATGGTGCATTCATTTTAAAATTCATACTCCCTTTTCTAAAGTTATGCAAATCAATTTTGAAACAGTGGTGCATTTCCCCCCCCCCCCTTCTTATCTTATATCCTATACTGAAATATTTTGTTTTTAGGCGTAGTTGATTTAAAGCCATTCAGTCCCTTTTTATAACCATTCTTGTATACTTAAGTTTTCTTACAGTCTTATCCATCCATTCTTGGTGATTTAAAAAAAAAATTGTTTCTTTTTGTTTAATGGTGCTCTGATGATTTATTATAATCAATCAATCATATTAATTCAGAATATTATAATCATTCTTTAACTCGTAACGGATCAAGAGTCTGAATATCTTGCCTAGCAGTGCATTGCTACTTGCATGTATAATAGTATATGCATTCTGCTTCTATTTATTCAACATCATTCATTGACAGTAAAACTATGTAAACAGTCATTTATAGCCTGCCTAAGACAATCTTATAGTAGAGGGGAAAATTGGTATTAGTTTCTTCTTTTAATAATAATAATAATATTCTTTTCTTGTATAGCGCATAATACTTAGTCTCTATGCACTTCCAAAGAGCTTCGGAAATTATTATCCTAGCTTTAGCTCCGGCTACCGATATTGGCGCACATTGCATTTCAAAAAACAATCCTACCAGGTACCCATTTACCTCACCTGGGTTGAGTGGCAAATGTAGATCAATGTGATGCATTGAAGCCAAAGAGACCTATCAAGTTTAGAGAGTCAGACATCAGAATCATCTGAGTTCCTGGATGATCGTGAATTGCTCATCTTTTTGCGATGATCGTGTGTGATACTGGGTTAGATCAAAAGACAGGAGTAATGTATCCCTTGTAACGTAAACTCTTCAGACTTGCAGTGCCTGATTAAGACATGCTGTTTGTTTCAAAGAGCACTAATAACTACAGGTATGGTTCATGCACGCATGGTAAAAAGAACAAGGGAGATGTAAAAAGAGGCACTTCACTGCTCTTTCTTCAAAACCCAACATGTACAGGGTATCCTGGCCCGATACAGTACCGTATGTTGTGAGAAAAAGCACTATAATGAAACTAGGGTATTACAGAGACCTAAGTAGCATTACAGCCTCACTGAGTCACAGACATGGAATCTGTATAGGACAACGTCTGTTTGAAGCCAGAAGGGTGTTAACTCATGTATTTCAACACAGACTAACGCCATTATGACTCTAAGCAGGTGATATTCTCATTAACAACCTATTTTATTTGACAATCATGTTGAAATTGATATAAGTTTATGTAGCACTGATTAAGATTGGCCAGTAAGATGGACATACAAGAGATGTTGATTGTGCAGGAGTAAGGAGGCTGCTTTAATAATAGAAATGCATAGATATTGTAGTTACAGCAATAGCAGCCAGGTCATTGGTTGGACGTAAGAATGGTATAGAGGGCGCTCATCATGTAAATCAAAAGGAGAGAAATTGGTATTTATTTTGTGAGAGAAGCTCTTAGATGGAGACGGTCATGTTTTTGTGGGATGATATATTTTGTATGTACAGTGCAATGCGTTGACAGCTCGAAGGCTGCATAGGAAAGGTTTATACGGTATGGAATACATTATGTCTGTTGAGAGCTGTAAGGACGGTAATGCTGCTTATCCTGCGTTACCGCCCTTCCTGCTCTCAAGAAACTATATCTTGTGAAGTTTGGGATTGGATTGGATGAGCTTGGTTTTAACACCATATGGTTAGGGGACCATTGTTTTGTTGGAAGATATCACATGAATTGGATCATTGGTTTTAGGACCATTGTCTTGTTGAGGATGTGACACAAGTTGGATCGTGTATATGGTTTGTGTGGAGCAGGGAGGTGAAAGAAAAGGAGGCGAAACTCTTGTAATTTATTCAAACGCATTCTTGAGTTCTAAAGCGTAATAATGGGATGTGTAACATTCCACTTGGCTTTGAAGTTCCATGCTCCGAACCGCGCTTCCACTATGGGGACTTTCGGAAGCCAGGCACCAGTTTTACATTTATTACAAAATATTAAATTACCGGCAAAATTTCAGTGTAAATCAAAAACTTTATAATGGGGATTTTATTGGGAATAGTGCATCAAACAATTTTTCAAATTTAGAACTCCGTCCTTCCTTTAATTTGTGTGCCAGAGTTGGTAAAAGAAAAATTACATCCTGTCAAAAACTCAATATTTTAGGATGATGCGCTAATTTGTGCATGCTTTAAAGTCCCGTTATTTGATCCATGATTTATAATCTTCAATAACATTAAGTTTGCTAATGCGTGTTTTCGCGTGTTTTTTGTATTTTTCAAGTTTAAAAAAGGATGAAATTACACAAGTTTGTGTTCGCTTGTTTTACCCTTTACACATTCAACAATGGATGAGAAATCATTGGAAGGGACAGCGAACAGTTGCTGTGATACCATTTTCTGATGTAGGAATTCTAAATCCTGAAATTTCATGCGCTCTTTTATCTCACCACCTGGTCAACAGTTGCAGATTAGCGCATAACTTTTCGGCGGCTCGGAGCATAGGGTCAAAGGAGAGCGGCTTGATTCAAGTCCTTCTCTATCACGTCCCTGTGTGGAGGTAGGAAACTGAAATTGTGTTTAGGTATTGAAGAAATGGTTAAGTGCTAAGAAGGAAAGATTAGTAATTTTGCATTGCAGCAAGTCATCCATCAACAGTAGACTCGTGTGTACTGCCCATATTTTGCCTGCATTTTTCTCCTCTTGTATTAATACTCACATAGTTGTATCAACTTGTTTTCTTTTGTAGGTTAACGTGTGTTCATTTCTGACTGCCCTTTCAAAAAGAGCGAGATTTTGTAGAGCTTTCTTTGTAATAATATGATATTCAGTATACAACTTGCAACTGCCCTGCTGCCCTTTTGAAGTGGTCAACAGTTATCAAGTATTTGACATTACCTGTGCCTGGGAGGTGAAAAGCAAAGTTAATCACGGTAACCCTTAAGGTTTCTCCTCCCCAGTTTAAACTCCTTGGGATGTGCAGGTGGACGAACACACTGGGTTTTCTCGTAATCCTTTTACGAAAAGTGCAGATGATGTTTAAAAACCATCTATATGTATGATGGTGACCCTTCTACACACAGGGCCTCCATTTAACGTCCAATATTATTGTTAAAACTCCCATGTTCTGTCAAAACCTGCACAGGTGCAAGTGTATAGCTTTCATTTTTATGAAATTATAAAGTGACTGCCTATTGTCTCAAGCTCAACGTAATATACAGTGTTAGTACATGTAGTATTGTGTTTTACCAGATGCAGTGTTATTATTGCACAAATGGAAGTGGGTATGACCAAAGGGATTTTGGTATAACTACACATTTTGATAAGCTGCTGGTTTTTCTTTTCCTTGCTTTCCATCAAACTGACCAAAATGTCTGTCGTTTTCACATAGCATGTGATATGCAGGGTCACCATGTAGGTTTCCAAGTACATGTTCATTGCCGAGCATTCCATTGGAGAAGGTTTAAATTAAATTAACCTTGTTAAACCCTTAAAGTGACACAGTCACAACTGACATTCATCAGTATGTATATGAAAAGCTTTTGGAAGAAATAGTATTATCTGTGATGCAATGTTGTTACTGTTAGAGGCATGTCCAAGTCTTATATTGTACAAGTGACCAACTGGAAATGCCTTGTGACTTGTAAACAATAACAACAACAAATTGACATTTGTGTCATTGTTACGTTACATGTCCTGGCATAACTTACAGGAGTGGAGAATACATACATGTAGTTGTTATATTTCCTCCCCAAAAGCTTTTGTATGAGGTTAGCCTGGAAAAAATCAAGCAACAACGATGTATTAGGAATAAGCGTTTTGCATGTTCTTGCTCTAATGTATGAAGATGGACTTGCATTAAGAAAATAGGCTTACCGGTGTTGCTGTACTGAAAGGGCATCGTTATGAGTAAAGTTTGTAGACAGATTCATGCAAAGAAAGTCAGCACTCTTGCTTAGGGTGGTACTTTGCTGGTTGAAGGCTTTCTTAATCAGTGCTCTTTATGTTTAATAGTAAGCAAGCAAACATCATAATCTAACTTAAAAACAAGACAGGGTGTACTCTCGCATTCAATGCAGGCTGATTGTGCTTTTGAGGGGAAACGGTTCATCCAAAATGACCTGTTGAATGAGATATGAATCCATCGTAGCAATGTGATCACAGTATCGATGACGAGTGACAAATTTTAGTGGGGTTTAAGAAACTGATGCACTTCTTTCACTATTTGACAATACATCTAGGTGTCCAAGGTAAATGGAAGTGGCTTGCTTGCATTAACAATGACTTTATGTTAAGTATAATAATGAACATTAATATATTCACTATTCAGACAATGTTTCTCAGTTGACATAACATAAGTATTGATGAGGCAACATAATTTAGGATGTTTAACTGAAATGAAGTGGCTTCTGTATACACAGTGCCAGTCTTAGAATAGAGGTGACAGAAACTAACAAAATTGACAGAATTGGGACTGCTTCCCAGAATATTCCTCTATAGTGGTAGTAGGACATTACACCATATCTATTAACATTTAACTAACGCCTTTATGATCCCTAGAAACAGTGGATTTCTTACAAATGGTAATCTGGACGTCTAACAGCCTCATGGGAGTGTGATTGTTATGAATTGTTTGCTGAGAGCTAAAAGGGAGTTAGTGCTGTATTGAAAGATACACGTGTACGCCCCTCTGTTTCTCAACAAATGACTTGGTTGTGTGAATTATTTTCATGTATTTAGCGAATACGATTTCAGAAACGTGCTATGAATTTCATTGTAGATATTACATCTGTATGTAGAATAATTTGTTTCTTTGGAAAGCTTATGTAAGATACTCTTTATTTAATTTATATTACTTTAGCTATGGTAGGTAACATTGTATTATAGTATTTTCAAGATGAGAATAAAGCATGATTTGACTTGAGGTTAATGACTTGTACGAGAAGTGTGTTTGATTTGAAGAAAGTAAATTTATGTACAAAGAAGGAACAAATGATAATTTCGAACAATGTGATGGTCTCTTTTTGTAGAGTTCTTCCAAAATTGCAATGCTTTCTATGAGAAATTTTAAGATGATGTATAGTTTAGATGAAAGAAAATATGAAAAGTAACTAGAAACTGCTAGCTAGAAGTTGTCTGTTGATTTTTGTTTTTTATACCAGCATCATCATTCAAATGTTTGATTTTAATTTAAGTGTGTTTTGTAAAAGCACGTAAGTGATTCACAATTGTGAGCCTGTTTTTCCTTTTCTCATGTTGTTTTCTTTACTTTAGTTGTACTGCTACTTCATGTTATTTTCAAATAGCGATCTTGCTAACATGTACAATGTGTTTGTGCAGCAGTCATAGATTCTTGATGTATTGGTTATGGTACTATGCAAGTTTGCATTTCAAAAGTACATTGATGATTTACATGTATGCGTTACTGTATATTGAGACAGTGATCTGTAACCATATGTTTTTCTTTTCAAGAGTGAACCGTGTCAGTACATTAATGAAAAGCTGGAATTACAAGCTAAGATGATTAAATAAATGAAGAAAAAAAATCTTGTTTTCAATTATCAAGCACTATATTCTCTGATTAGTTTGTGATTTTTGGCTGGATTCATTTTTTCTTTGTTGGAGAGTAGTCACCTCACCAAAAGAAAGTGAGAGATTAGACTAAAAGGAGAGAGAGAGAGAGAGAGGGGGAGGTTTGAGAGAGAGGGAGAGGAGAGGTTGGAGAGAGAGAGGGAGAGAAGAGAAATGAGGGGAGGTGGAGGGAGAGAGGGTAAGGTGAGTGTCTGATGTGTTTTGTTTCCACTTGTTTTCTTGACAAACGAGAAAATACAGAGAGAGTGACAAAAGCTGATTGACATGACAACATAGACAACATGAATAGACAATTTTTTTTACAGATATATCTGTAGGATTTAATGTAATATAAGATCTCTTACTTTTCACATGAATGCCAACAAATCAACAAGAAAGATATATTCACTCGCGAAAACCGGTTCGAATACATGAAAAAATAAAAATGTCATCACAAAGAGTAACGTCATAATTGCGTGGTTATGAAAGAGATACACAGGCACTGGTAGTATGCGATTGTTATCAAAGGTATAAAGAAAATGAGTAGAAAAATAAACCACAAAATTGTTAATACCCAACTCATCTTGCTACAAACGAAACCTCTAATATCAGCCATTAAAATATATCGAAGCAAATTACACCATTGGATAGCATGCCAAAGAAAATGATACCAAATTGCAGTTCATGACAAGGTAGTTTTTCTCGTATATGATAATGAATATAAAACGACACGATTTCAAGAGCGTGGACAATGCAGAGACATCAATGAATTATACCGATTGTTAATAATCTTCATTATGATTACAAGACTTCACCGACGATACTTCAACACTTTCTATAGCTATTATTATAATCACCACCAAGGTTATTCGTACATTTTTATGTCCATGAAAAAAAAAAGTTTTAGAAGCGTCTGCACTAGATCCAAAGATTCGAGTCAAGCAAGACAGTGAGCCGGAGAAAGGGTGAGATTTTTAACCCCCCATATGCAATCTAACTATGACACTGAATCATCATCTTGAACGACATATTGATTGATTATTGTCCTACATATATATTATGTAGCCCCGGCCTACTTATTTCATTTCACTTAAAAGCTTGTTATCTATCCATGGACTATCAAAACAAAAAAATGTGCTCTAGAAACCGATTTCGTGTAAAAATCTAAATTGCAGTTCTATACTGAAGAAAAAACAGGCACAGATCGTAAGCTGCAATTGAAATGATGAGAGGGAGGGGAAAGGATATAGGAGAGAGAGAGAGAGAGAGAGGGGGAAGAGAGAGAGAGAGAGGGGGGATGGGAGGGAGACATAGCTAGCTAGAGAGAAATAGAGAGAGAGAGAGAGAGAGAGAGAGGGAGATACAGAGACAGAAAGAAAGAACGAAAAAAAGGAGAAAAGCCTGAATAAAGCAATTCGAGTTCGAGCATGTGCGTGTGTGTTTTAGAAAAGAAAAAAAAACGGAGAAGAAACTTAGAAAACTGAAACCAAAGTCCGTGCATGTTTTCATAGCATGGCAATGAAAACATAGTAAAGTTAAAAAATATCACCGCAGATATTGTAACAAAGTAACTATATAATATTACAACCAAAGCGCCAATGCAAGAATATAAAAATCAAATGGAATAAGTTTAATGCCGTGCGAGTGCCGAGTGCTCTGCATTTTACGTTTTGTGCGCCGATGGTAATAAAAAAAAAATCATAAGCGTAATGAAAACAAAACAAAACACCCGATTAAGATAGCACACCGTCTACAATCCAAAGCGGAAAAATATAAGATTTTTTTTTAACCTCCGTGTGAAAGAAATTACGTATAAAGCACACAAAATACTAAATAAAAATCAAACTGACATGCACAAGATATAGTAACCTTTCTTATATACGCATGCCAGTGCGATAGCAAACAAAATAGCACTTTTTTTCTTTTCGAGCTCGATGTATTGAAAATTGAGTTGATAAACATATTCTGGGCAAGATAACATGCAGCTTAAAAAATATATACGACTTAAGAGAAATGCATACAATTTGTCAACAATGGTGCATGAGAAAGAAGCCAAACGTAAGAATTAAACTGAATGAGAATAAGAAATAAAATCTCACGATTACCAAATATATAGTATCACGCATGAATCTGCTCACACAATCTTCCGTTTCCCGAAGAATAATCATGAAGAATTATTTCATAATGCTTTTCAATAACTGCCACTTCTAATTCGTATTTTCACTTGCAATGTTAGAATAACATTTTATGTTCGGAGCAAATGTTTTGTACAGATTTATCATAATTACAAAATCATAATTGAAAATTACTGAAGACAAAAGTAAATATAAAATATTTCACTCCGTACTTGAAAAATATTTGCTGACCACACACTTCCTCGTTACATAACGAAGGAAATTCCATTGTAAATGAGACACTTATTGTACAGAAGTATTAATCGACATTACAAATAGAATATGCATATACAAAAGTTACATAAATATTTCCATTAACGTAAACAAGATATATATGTAAATACAACTTATATTTTATACAAGTTACAAAGAACGAAGACTGCTTTAATGATCTAAATGTCAATAACAGTCAAAGTGCTTCAAGATTATTGTTTTTACCGCAATGGAAAGGAAAATATTGAATACATGGACTGTAAAACTTTCAGTCGCATGACGAACAAATTTCTTAATGCAAATGCTTGTAAACGCCATCTATGTCGACTGAGAGAAAGTGTTATTGACAATTATTTTGACGAAGTACATACAAATCATCTCCTATTTCTAAACTTTTTTAATCGCTACAAGAACTCACAATCTTTTATGAAGTTAGATAATCCAACATTTAATAGCTCACTGACAAATTGATACTACATGAATGCCACAAGGGAGTACACGCAGAGGGCAGTCTCGCAGCAAGCAATATAATATATAAACCAGCGACGCAAACAATCAGATTATGCTAAACATTTGATATCGAGGCATGTGCAACAACAGAGACAGGATTTCCAACAAGAGACAGGATTTCCAACAAATATGTAGATGTGAATGCTCGGGAAGGGAGGGGGGGGGGGTTTGTTGAGCTTTGCAATGAAGGGGGGAGGGGATATGTAAGTTTGTATGTGTGTCTGAGTCAGGCGCGTACGCAGGATTTTTTCAAGGGGGGGGGTTTTAACATTCATAAATCGGGCCGAAAATTTCGCAACGACTCAGCCGACCGCTGAATAAGCGGGGGGGGGGGGGGGGGGGGGGGGGGGGGGGGGGGGGGGGGGGGGGTAAGAGGACACTTTTTTTTTTTTTTTTTTACCTCGAAATTTGAAAATTTGACATTTTGCTCCGTTGGGGGGGGGGTAAGGTCACCTGTTTTAGGGTCATTCATGGGGATAATTTTTTTTTTTTTTTTTTTTTTTTTTTTTTTTTAATAATAAAAAAAAAAAAAATCTAAAGGGGGGGGTTTTAGGTTTTTTTTTTTTGGGGGGGGGGTTTATACACATAAAAATACCAAAGGGGGGGGTTTAACCCCCCAAACCCCCCCCCCCCCCCCTGCGTACGCGCCTGGTCTGAGTATGTGAGCGAGTGTGGTGGTGTGTCTGTTCTGTCTGTCTGTAGGTAACTCTTTGATTTATAATATTCGTTCAGTATAATTAATTTGAAAACATTATGTACTGTGTATTAAACTATCTTATGTATTTTTTGAGAGATGTACAATTTTCTTTATATTTTTATATGATATGTAAATCAATGAAGCTGTATGTTTGTTTGTTATATATTTTGTACTGAATGAATACAATAAAACAATGCTACAAAAAAAACAAAAAAACAAAACATACTCATAATGTGAAGTATTATGCTCAAGTACGGTACTTTTGTTATCGACGATTAGTCGGGAATTCGAACGATTAATCCTCCTCCTACTGACATCTCTTAAACTCATAAGTATGAAACAATACGTTTATGAGAGCGCAGAGAAGTCCTGGGCCATTTATATTATCACAACACTGCATGACTTAGGTTTCTCATGACGACTGTTTTACATGATCATTGTATTTCAAGCCCATTTGCAACATTTTCTTCTGCACAGAAACTTTTGATTAGGAAATTAGTAAAAGTCTTACTGGGGGCGGACTGGGAATGAAATGGTTGGGGAATCTCGATGCGACCGACCCACTCCGAACCTGTAAGATACATACCGACCGGCCACTGAGTAAAATTACCGAGCGGCCCGTACGTGGTGGTAGTAGGGGGTAAAGTGAGGGGGGGGGGGCAGACGCGTACGCAGGATTTTTTCAAGGGGGGGGGGGGGGGTTTTAACATTTATAAATCGGGCCGAAAATTTCGCAACGACTCAGCCGACCGCTGAATAAGCGGGGGGGGGGGGGGGGGGTAAGAGGACACTTTTTTTTTTTTTCACCTCGAAAAAAAAAAAAAAAAAAAAAATCCAAAAGGGGGGGGGGGGGTTTTAGGGGGGTTTTGGGAGGGTTTATACACATAAAAATACCAAAGGGGGGGGGGGTTAACCCCCAAACCCCCCCCCCCTGCGTACGCGCCTGGGGGGGGGGGGGGTGTTCACACCTGCTTTCAGTAATCAATCAACTTATCTAATTCGACGAAGGGCTCCTAACAAAGCATTACATGTGTGGATTTCTGTGGATTAGTGCTTACAACAGAGTGTTAATGATTCAGAGTGAATCGCATTGTGCTAATCTGTTACCAATGATAGCTTTCTCAACACGTCCTCGAGAATTAATGTAATCTATCGATGAGGCATCATAATGACATAAAAAGATTAAAGGGATAATCGGGAACTTTTTCCCCATTGAGAGGGATGTAGAGACATTCCTCGGATATTCGATTCTGAGAATTGCTGGGGAAAAAAAGATTTAGAACTTTGTAATTCTTTTTTTTATTACAAGGCTTGTGTGAAAATATTCTCCAAATACATGCGAATCCGAAGTGCTGCAAACGTAACAGTAATTTTATCTAAAATTTCCCTTATTCATTACACGGTTGGTTGAGAAACATTCTTCAAATGCAATTCTCATAATGTATTGTTCAAATGCGATACCGATGCATGACCTAAACCAATACAAGTCGTTACGAATTCCATACGAAAGAATGTAAATACAATAGGACTTCACATGAACTCGTAAACCATTCATGATTCAAACAAACTAACTCTCCTTTAAAAAACATTTGAATGAGGCCTCGTAGCTTAATACAATCTGTCGCGTGAAACTTCACACTCATCCCCTCTTTCCCTTTCTCTTTCTCTCTCTGGCAATTAATTAGGATATGATCAATCTCTATGATGTAATTCATTTCACAAATTGCGCCTTTCCTGCGCATTAGCGGAACATTCATAGGAGCAATATCCGTGAAGGTTTTAACACCTATCAGACGACAGTTATTCTTAGAATCACAGCAATACGTGTCTTTCATCCATGTCATCTACCCCTCATCCGTTGAAAGAAAGATCACTCCGTGACTCAGTAGACTTGGAAATGTCTCCCCTCTCATGTAATATACCGATACAGTTGTCCTTGCGATGTCATTTAAATGGATAGAAGCGTTACTGCTCCTAAAGCATTATCAACAATATTCAAACTTTAGCCAACGCCCATAATATCAATTTATTTTGCAATAATAAATACCATACACTCAATCTCTGTTCGCAACATACGGCTCTTAAGTTCCAATCATTCATTATTTTCTGTCTGAAAGAAAAGTGGCGTTGCCACGTTTCATGCAGAGATACTTTTCAGATTGTGACAACAACATAGTATCGAAATATGATTCAAATTGTGTTGCTTTGTCAGATCTTGAGCTGCGTTTGAATGTTAATTAATCGTCCGATCTTCAAATCTAAAATGCTTTCAAGTTTCAAGGTATCATTAAATGGGAGCAAATACACATCCTTATTATTATTTATTTTAATCGTCCGTCGATTGCTCTTTCAGTGACGAGATACAGGCGATAGAGACGATTTCCTGCGATACAAGTTTGAATATAATTTGTATGCTTTCATTTGAAGCCGTCACACGTCTGCACACCCAATCAAATGGGTTGGAGTCTTACAATGTATTTGGAAGTACAATCCTTTACATTGCAGTGTCCTCTTCGCCATCATTTTTATCATTGGACTCTTCACTTTTCTCTTGGCTCTGGATTCTTTCATCTACAATGACGGGTTCCACGTATCCCACGAGATTCACGGACTCGCTAGGAGCAGAAGGCTTTCTGTCTTCTACAATGGCGGGTTCCACGGGTTCCATGGATTCGCTCGATGCCACAGGCGTGTCATCTTGCGCTACTTCATCAGACGTCGGTGTCTTGATTTCAGGTACGTCGTCCATTTGTTCGGAAGGAGCGTCAGGAGTCTGCTCTGCAGAACTACTTTTTACATCTGGTACCTTCTCATTCTGGTTTTGTGTCTCGTTCTCAGCTGCTGATGTCTCTTCAGTAGCTGGTGTTTCCCCTGCCTCGCCTGAATCGGACTGCGCGGGTGTCTTGTTTTCAGGTACGTCGTCGATTTGTTCAGAGGGAACGTCGGGAGTCAGCTCTGCAGGACTACTTTCTACATCTGGTATCTTCTTATTTTGGTCCTGTGTCCCCTTCTCAGTAGCCGACGTTTCTTCAGTAGATGGTGTTACCCCTGATTCGCCTGAATCGGACTGCGCGGGAGTCTTGTTTTCAGGTACGTCGTTGATTTTTTCGGAAGGACCGTCGGGAGTCTGCTCTGCAGGACTACTTTCTACATCTGGTACCTTCTCCTTCTTGTCTTGTATCTCGTTCTCAGTTGCGGACGTTTCTTCAGGAGCTGGTGTTTCCGCTGCTTCGCCTGAATTAGACTGCACAGGTTCGGCCGTGACAACAACTTCCTCAGTTGACTCGTCGGTTAGTTTCGGAGACTCTGGACTGCATTCCTCACTCGGTTTCGTGTCCTCTGTAGCAACTACTTCTTGCTGGGTATCTTCTGAGGTTGTGACAGATTGTTCACCTGCTGCACTTGATTCATCAACGGGGGCACTTTCTGTTTCAATGTCTTGAGTGTCCGTGCTAATTTCTACCTGATTACTATCCTCTGCCGATGACTTATTTTGTGGCTCTACTTCTATCTCTTCACCATTTAGCTCAGAGGAACATACTACACTATCTCCTGTCTCGACTGTTCTCTCATTCATTTGCTCGGTCGCATCTTTAGATTCCGTTGCCTCACTTTCTTGTTGAGGTTCTTCAAAACCTGGAGGCATACGCGGTTGAACCTCCGTCGCGCCCTCCGCGAGCTCTACGCTCTCGTCTTCTGCATCGATAGGTCCGGCGGCAAAGTCCTGTGTCTCTATCGGTGCTGCACTTGCTGAATCCTCAGCGCTGACATCATTGACGGGTGAGCATTCAACGGGTTGTTCATTCTCTTTGTCCTTTGTATCCTCTACAGTTTCATTTAGCTCGTCGCTAGGCTTTTCACTTTGAGCGACTTCTTCAACAACATTGTCTGTAGACTCTTTTGAAACAGCAACGCCATCGTCACCCTCGACTCTTGCGGTATTCTCTGCTTCAGGAGTTTCATCAGCGCCACCTTTTGGTGAATCGTTGTCGACATTTTCTGAGAACCCATTCTCCTGAACGGCTTCTGTCGCGCCTCCGTTAGTGGAATTTTCATCTGCAGTAGTTTCCTTGGCGGCATCCTCTACACCAGTCTTCACTTCTTCACTCTGTCCATTCTCTATCTTTTCCTCGGTGCTCTCTCCATTTTCCAATTTAGCCTCCTCCGCGGTCGACTCATCGACATGGTTATCCTTGTTTTCTCCATTCGTCTTAACTTCTGCATCTCCGTTCGTCTTGGCTTCACCATCTCCGTTCGTCTTGGCTTCACCATCTCCGTTCGTCTTGGCTTCACCGTTTTCCTTTTTCTCGCCGTCCTCCTCGAACGTTTCGTCTTCCAGGCTGCCTTCCGCGCTCACCATGACGAACCCGGGATCGCCTCCCTCCTGGATAGCCTTGGCTAGCTGCTCCAGCTCCTTAGGAGGGATCTCGAAGAGCATGGAGGATGTTCTTGACCGACGCTCCTTGACAGTGATGATGGCTTTGTTGAGGCGCTCGCAGATGGCTTCTACGAGCGGTTTGGCGTTTTGACTGTGAAACAGGTACTCGCCTTCGCCTTGCGGACTCCGACTGGAAAAACAATAAAATAGATATGAAATGATGAAACAAAGGGTAGTCATAGGCAGTGTGATGGCTTTAAAAAAGTAAGGCTCTGCACAGTATTCGCAAACAAAAATTATGATAATAATAATAGAAAAAGAAAAAAGAAGAAGAAACAAAAACGTTTATCGCAACATAAACATCGGGTTCTCGTTAAATAAGCTGAAACAAGCCTGCTTAGACCGATTTTAAAAGACAGTTTGATGGTTTAAGAGGGTCTCTAAATAAAATCCATGTAAGCATAAAGTCAAATAGTAGAAAGAGAAGAAGACGAATTAGAAGAAGAAGAAGATGAAGAAGATTAAGAAGAAGAAGAAGAAGAAGAAAAAGAAGAAGAAGAAGAAGAAGAAAAGGAAGAAAAAGAAGAGGAAGAAAAAGATGAGGATGAAGATGAAGATGATGAGGAACAAGAAGAAGAAGAATTCTCACTTGCTGATCTGCAGACAGGCGATCTTTTCCAGGTCTTGCTGCGGTCCTTTGCTGGGCAGCATGAACCTCTTCATGTGTCTCAGATCCCACTCAATGACCTTCTCCCCAGTGATGGCGTTGTGTAGGGCTACCGTAAGACGGGCCACACCGGCGAGGTATGTCCCGGATAGATTCAGCCGTTCAGAATCCTTGTTGGGTACCACGGTGACACGGATCACATCTGGGTAACATAGAAAAAGATATGCCAACAAGTTCCAAATTAGATTGTATCACTTCTCAACATACCACACAAGGTAACAATCTTGTATGCCAAAATGAACGTCTGAAGAAGATATCATGAGAGAACTCGACAGGCATACGACCTTTATGGAGTAGACGAAACGGCGCTTTAATAATAATCATCGTATTAACTAGGCGACTATCATTACGAACAGCACATGCCGAAAAAGTATCAACGGGGAACTTTCTCGCACCTGGACATGTTTTTAATTTTTATAATGACTGCTTGGTGAGCTAATCCGTATACTTTAAAACAAATTATTGCCAAATAAAAAAGCATATCTTGACACAGCTTATTACCAGCTATATTAAGAGTATTTTCCAGCTCTTTGAGATTTCCAAGTAGTACTTGTCACTTTTAGATTCATCACTTGGATTAATCACTTGGATTAATCACTTGGATTTATCGACTCACCTGTTCCACATTCTTGGAGGGTCGCGAGTTCCTTTGTCTGGGACGCAGGCAGCAACAGTTTCCTGAAGATCTCGATCCATTCCTGCGTTTCGGTCTCGCTGTCGCCGGCCAGGGTCAGGGCAACGACGGACCCCTTGACGAACTCGAAGGCCCTGGGTTGGCTCTTGGAGATGACCCTCTTGATGTGGGTGACGCCTTCGAGCAGGAGACTGGTCACCGTCTTGTTGACGGCTCCTTTCTCCAGGTAGAGCTCCAGGAGGATCGAGGCTTGCTCCGAGCCCTTGGTGGCGTTTGGTCGAATCACAACCCATTTCCGCTTCCATGCCTTTAAAAAAATCAGAAAATAGAGAATAATTATAGAAACAGTTTTTTTTTTTTTTTATAATTTTTTTTTACTACTATACAGTAGAGACAATATGATTACAAAATATGGTCATAGTATGTGGTCATTCATGTTGCCGACCAATTCCTTGATGTGGCAAGTTCGGTCACAAGGTCATAACTGGTCATGTTGGTGCTGGCCAACCCTTTTAGGTGGGGCATGCGGCTTTTGACGTTGCAAGCATTTAACGTGATACTTTTTTAGTGTTCAAATTTATTTCCAGAGATCGACAGCAATCGTAATCCCCTGGATATTAACATAAATTATTGGCAAAGTACAAAACACTTCTTCAATCCCCTCGTATAAATGTTTATCCAATGATGTATTCATAGTACAATCATTCTAGGATAAGCAGTATCACTGAAACCAACGTAAATCACAGTCGGAGGAAAACAATACACAGCTAATCGTTGTGCTAATACGGTCATTTATAACCAGACTCGATCAGTTATTATTATTCTAATCACTCTCCTTTACACACCGAGAAATATACCTTATGGACAGCGAAGTGAGATGACATTTCACTGTCCATACGATGTGAGTGCGCTAAAAACTTAGAGGAAAAGGGTGTATTCTTTCAAATCACATAGACATCAAAATGTGTTTCAAAGTAAACCGGATTGAGTCAGGTTCTAAATGACCGTATAAAACACAACCTTAGATTGTTTTCTATACAAGTACAAGTTAAGATAACAGTCAGACAGAGAAAGAGATATATACATATATTTTTAACAAGGGATCAACTCGGTGTACTTTAATAGGATGACTGTTTCACATTAGCTGTCTTATCAATGACATCCTGCTTTTAACATAGTGAGCTGCCGCTTATGTATACATCCGTGATAAGTTGAGATTGGGTACTTGATCGCTCTAATTAAACAAAGGCAACCACCATCACGAGTTATGATGATTTTCATGCTACATTGTATCATGATCATCATGCTAGCATTATCATAACGGCGAGAGAGACAAAGATGAGAGGCGATGAGAGGCATTGTGAGTGGATAAGTGGCTAATTATGTGGCACAAAAGATGGTTTATAATGCATTGAGATGAAGAAATATACTGGTATTTGATATATGATTTGATTTGTTATAATGTTCAATACCGTATATCATATTTTGACAAGGTAAATATAGATGAATTATTTACAAAATACATAAATCAATTTGGGAATATTTGTAACACATTGTGTCTAGTATAGGCCTTTTCGCAAATCACTAAACTTTGGACGAAGGACATCTCGAAAGGCACTGTTATGATAGGCCTCTGAACTAAACAATTTTACTTCTTTCAAAGTTGTTGTAAAAGTCATATAATCATGATAATGGATTGATTTTGTATTCACACTAAATTTGTATAATAAGGGTCATTCATTTGAAATTAACAAAAAATCCCTATTGTTTAAAGGGAGGCTTTACTACAAGAAGGGATTAGACCACCCAGTGAGCCATCGAGGTGTGACAGGTGGCTATCTCATTAACTGAGCTCTCATTTAACATAAGAAAAAGAGGATCATGGGGGACCAACAGGCACCGATTTGGGAAGTTTTCTATATAGAGGGAGCAAGTAGCTACAAGTAGGACAGTGTGCCTTTAAAGTCTTGTGGAGTTGTGGTCGTTGTATATCATACAGAAGTTATTCGGCACGGGAGCCTGTCTTGGTGAATATAATATAATTATATTCAATAAAACCAGTTATTTAGCATCTCCTATGCCTTCCTAAACAAGATGAAAAGATATTAATGGTGCTAAAAAACTAGACAACCGGTATAGGCCTAAAACTTAATCCCGTTATGCTACCTGAAGATAGGTTCATGGCTATTTAGCCTAACACGGTAACACCAAATAAAGATAACACGAATCAAAGATAACATATATTTGACAACAAACACAGAGTATTTATGTCGTATATAGGAGATTTGAAGCAAATTCATAGTGGATTTCAACGTTATTTGACCAGGCAATTAATCCAATGATAAGCGTTATTTGCAAGAATGTGGAAGAATTCCAACCGGCTGACGCTATAACTGTAAAAAATATATAGAACGGCAATTTCAACCTATTTTCTCCAAATACCCTCATGTGTTAAACATTATCGCCAATCATTTCTCAGAGATGACATGCCTTAACCAATACTTCGTTTATATACTACAAGTCTGCAAGTATACTGCAATAATATTTATCAAACAATGGTACAGCTTTTGTTTTCGACTACTCGTATGACAAGAGTATTGGTGACCGAAACATAAAATGACAGTCATCTATACTCAAAATACTCGAGACATAATTGTGATAGGGAAATAAACAGCTGCACATCTACCATCTGGAGTATTATTACCATACTTCTGTAGAGTCTACAGACACTGGTGAATAAAACGAACCGCATACAGTGTATATAGATACAAACCATACCATATACCAAAGAGAGACACGTTTTACACTCACTTTAGTCTAAAAATATGTTTTTAAACGTGTTTTGTTAAAAAATACTTCCCACGAAAATCAACAATTTTACCACTTCCCGTTATGCACCGCCAAACGTGTAAACAAACTGGTGACTTTTAATACAATCGTCAGGGTTTGAAAAGCTTGAATTAGATGGTTGATCTTTCTATTTTGAACGGTGGTTTTCAATGGAATGTAGCTTATTGTTTCCGTCCTAAAAGGTATGTCAATTTTAATCTTATAAATAACAACTTCAAGATAGTGTAAAGCACTGTTAAAAGAAAGATTATTCATAGGCCTTCATTATATTGGTCTTTTCCAATGATCAATAGTCTAACATTCCGCATGTGTTAACTGGTTCACTTTATTAATCTTGACAAATATATCATACCTAATTAATTGGAAACAAATTGATACCAAACAACAATTTAAAGTGTTTTGGTTTCCACTTTACTTTGCTAATTGCAGCATTGATATTGGAAGCATACGCGTCTGTAATAACATTATTACACTTCTGTATATTGTTGCCCTAAATAATTTATGGAAAAAACCCACATGATATTCCTCTTCACAATAAACGATAACCCCGACAGTGAAACCTGACACCACCCCACCCTTATTTACGGGTTCTGTGTATACCGGAAATAAGGGTATGTTGTAAATCTAATATCAGTTTTTATCAAGATTTGGTTTTATTCATGGTTCAACAAAGTATATAGGTAGGTTTACTACCGATTGCATTATTTGTAAGAATAGCGTGAGCTTTATTGAGCTTAGATTTATCTATTTACAAGTGGCGTATCTTGGTGGTATTTCTTTTTCTATTTACACGCTGATAGCATTGGTTACAAATGCCAACGTTCACGAGAATCGCTACCTTGACCATTGCAATTTCCAATGAAAGAAAATAGACCAATATGATGTGGTTGTAAAATTGAGTTGCTTTTTGGTGATAATTGAAAAATATTGACCAAAAGCTACTTGCGGTCAATGACGCAGTTATGTGGGTCAAAATGTATATTGTTCACTAAGTTAATTTGCCAGATTTCTTAGGTTGTTTGTTGTCCGCATGACGTGGGCTATTTATTTCGTTTGCCATTGTATAGCGTATACATGTTAGGAATATAAACAAACAGCACAGATAAAGTACCAAGAAAACTGGATATTTGAAAGTTACTTTCACCGAAAGTGAGAGTAAATGAATTCCATTTCCTCTCTCGCTTTCAGATGTTATCAATTATACTAATAGCATTCAATTTTACAGTCACTTTTGAACTCATTTGCAGCAATTCTTCAAAGTTACAAAAACCCTATAAGAGTAGAGAAAAGAAACTACATGTATACATGACTGTATGTAAATTTATAACAAAGACCAGATATTTTGAGAAACCATCGTTGGGACACTTCCGATATTGTTTCATTGTTGTTGTTCCTATATTGTTGGTTTTTGTTGTTGTTATAGGAGATGGTTCCAGATTTGGAACATGGGGAGGAGGAGGAGGAGGAGGAGGAGGAGGAGGAGGAGGAGGAGGAGGAGGGGAAGGGTGTGACCTGTACTTAATGGTAATACAAAGGTTTGGGAAATTTTGAAAATTGGGTGGATAGTGATTATTTATTATTTTGATATATTTGGATGCTCCTGTAGATGTATTATAAGCACTAGCAAATTTAGCACCTAAAACACTTCTGCTTTCAAGAAAAATGGAATATAAACATTTACCGGTGCTCCCGGTAAATTTTGATAAATTTCAATAGAGCCTACGGCCGTACAATGGTAGCTGCGACCATGAAAATCTCAGAATATGTAGTCGTGATATATCATTTCCAAATGGGAATAGCTAATCGGTCGATTTTAGTCAAGAAATATTGTTTTATAGCTTAATTAATATCTTGACCTTGAGAGGGAGTTATACAACACAAAGAGTGTATAAATACAATTTCATATCTTTAGACTCGATTTCAACCGCGACAACTAGCACTGATATTGTAGGATTGCATTATGCTTCCAATATGTTCATTTGAACCAAATTCATGACCCCATACCAAGTAGGATATTCCAATTTCCCATTGGGATTTGAACAAGACCATGTAACACTTGCTCCACTCCCCCTTGACCCCTCCCTGACCACACTTCAAAAGTGAAAGAGACTTTCGCCATATAATTCCTTGCAATGCCCATGTACAAATACATGTATACAACGATTAAAACAACCCGTGTATACTTCAATACCAGCACAACACATAATATTCATGCACCCGCATAGCCCAAAATTATTCACGTACGCACAAACCCCACGGATAAACAAACCTACTTGACCCTGTAACAATACACCCCATGATCTTTTGTCAAAACCCATCGACGGGATACAATGTTTGAGGTCGTGACCACCCTTTCTTTTTTTCAGACTTGGAGAACTTGGTCCCTCCAGAGATAGATCTATGCACCGAGTGCATGAAGATGACACGACGCATTCCATAACTATATTTTCGTACGCCAGTCAAAACAAGTTACTCCAGACTTTCAAACAAAGTTGCGCGAAACAACTAGAAGAAAAGAAGAAATAACCATGAGTACATTTTTCTAATGAACTGAATTTGAATTCATCATCCTTCGTTGGTGCCAACTAGTGCCAACCAATTTTGTCTTCTACAACTGGGTCTTTACTGTCCATTAACATAATAATAGACCCATTATTCTACCTTATCAAACAAACATTGGTGTCAAAAACTGAATTGACAGTATTATTGTTGGTTATAGGAAGGAAACTATTAGTTTTCTGGACAGTGTTCTTGTCGGGAAATTCAGGAAGATTGTTTATAATATAAGTTGACGATATCGGGAAGTAACTACATGTATTCTGAAATTACATGCATAAGAAGGCACAGTCTTGTATAGTCACTATATGCTACCGACATTGCGACAAAGAGAGAGGGGGGTAAGAGACAGTGGGAGGGGGAGGGGGAGAGAGAGAGAAAGAGAGAGAGAGAGAGAGAGAGAGACTCTTTAATGACGATTGTATATAGCCATTTCTTTGAAGGTCCAAGATCGTAGAAATGACAAGGTCAGCACAAAAAATGTAACCTTTTTTGGGTGAAAGCACTATTCATATACATGTAAACGTGTATAGGATACACACAGCGAGAGTAAATCAACACCGCATGTTCAGCTGTGATTATAGTACTGGGCGTGGTCGAAACAATGGTAGGAAAGAAAGTTCACTTTCATTATGACAAAAAATACGTTCTTTAAAGGTAAAGACCAGTAATGGTCATGCGATTGCATTGTGAAAGAAACGTTGTGGAATCGATCAGAAAAGGTTGATCATCTAGCATCTAGCATCTGCAAGGTTCTGGAATCATCAAAATGATAAGAAATTTGGCCCATTCTTCGTAAAGTTACAAGCACTATACACAGAAAGATGTATATGGGACTACCCTATCTCTCTCACCAGACCATGAGAGAAATAAATTTACCAAATATATGAATTAGTAGGCGGTTTCCCGGCAAATTTTTTATCATCATGTATTAGTCAAAACATATTCTTTCACATGATTGGTAATGAGAGCTTCCATTTCATTTTTTGAAATTGGGGCGTTGCCAATACTGGTCTTTACCTTTAAAGCGACAAATCTACTTTGTAACGATATCACATAGGGAAACGAGAGTGTATAGACTTGCGCATTAATCTTTTCTATATCCTTTAAAAATATGGGAAGTTGCAAGAAAGTTTGAGAAATCGTTTATCTACTGTTGCTTACGATACACATGAAAAAGAATATTTTTGTTGTTGCAGTTGTTGTTGAAAAGTTCTGACTGGTCAAACTCGAATGAAACCAAATGCGTTGTTTATTCATCTTCGAATCGGTCTAGTTTGATTAGATTTGAATTTAATTTGTGTGTACAGTATCAATGGACCATCCGAGATTTTACAAAAATA
>JAVYIG010008836.1:0-84803 GCA_035222895.1 Strongylocentrotus droebachiensis | reverse complement strand
CTAACCCTACCCTAACCCTAACCCTAACCCTAACCCTAACCCTAACCCTAACCCTAACCCTAACCCTAACCCTAACCCTAACCCTAACCCTAACCCTAACCCTAACCCTAACCCTAACCCTAACCCTAACCCTAACCTAACCCTAACCCTAACCCTAACCCTAACCCTAACCCTAACCCTAACCCTAACCCTAACCCTAACCCTAACCCTAACCCTAACCCTAACCCTAACCCTAACCCTAACCCTAACCCTAACCCTAACCCTACCCTAACCCTAACCCTAACCCTAACCCTAACCCTAACCCTAACCCTAACCCTAACCCTAACCCTAACCCTAACCCTAACCCTAACCCTAACCCTAACCCTAACCCTAACCCTAACCCTAACCCTAACCCTAACCCTAACCCTAACCCTACCCTAACCCTAACCCTAACCCTAACCCTAACCCTAACCCTAACCCTAACCCTAACCCTAACCCTAACCCTAACCCTAACCCTAACCCTAACCCTAACCCTAACCCTAACCCTAACCCTAACCCTAACCCTAACCCTAACCCTAACCCTAACCCTAACCCTAACCCTAACCTAACCCTAACCCTAACCCTAACCCTAACCCTAACCCTAACCCTAACCCTAACCCTAACCCTAACCCTAACCCTAACCCTAACCCTAACCCTAACCCTAACCCTAACCCTAACCCTAACCCTAACCCTAACCCTAACCCTAACCCTAACCCTAACCCTAACCCTAACCCTAACCCTAACCCTAACCCTAACCCTAACCCTAACCCTAACCCTAACCCTAACCCTAACCCTAACCCTAACCCTAACCCTAACCCTAACCCTAACCCTAACCCTAACCCTAACCCTAACCCTAACCCTAACCCTAACCCTAACCCTAACCCTAACCCTAACCCTAACCCTAACCCTAACCCTAACCCTAACCCTAACCCTAACCCTAACCCTAACCCTAACCCTAACCCTAACCCTAACCCTAACCCTAACCCTAACCCTAACCCTAACCCTAACCCTAACCCTAACCCTAACCCTAACCCTAACCCTAACCCTAACCCTAACCCTAACCCTAACCCTAACCCTAACCCTAACCCTAACCCTAACCCTAACCCTAACCCTAACCCTAACCCTAACCCTAACCCTAACCCTAACCCTAACCCTAACCCTAACCCTAACCCTAACCCTAACCCTAACCCTAACCCTAACCCTAACCCTAACCCTAACCCTAACCCTAACCCTAACCCTAACCCTAACCCTAACCCTAACCCTAACCCTAACCCTAACCCTAACCCTAACCCTAACCCTAACCCTAACCCTAACCCTAACCCTAACCCTAACCCTAACCCTAACCCTAACCCTAACCCTAACCCTAACCCTAACCCTAACCCTAACCCTAACCCTAACCCTAACCCTAACCCTAACCCTAACCCTAACCCTAACCCTAACCTAACCCTAACCCTAACCCTAACCCTAACCCTAACCCTAACCCTAACCCTAACCCTAACCCTAACCCTAACCCTAACCCTAACCCTAACCCTAACCCTAACCCTAACCCTAACCCTAACCCTAACCCTAACCCTAACCCTAACCCTAACCCTAACCCTAACCCTAACCCTAACCCTAACCCTAACCCTAACCCTAACCCTAACCCTAACCCTAACCCTAACCCTAACCCTAACCCTAACCCTAACCCTAACCCTAACCCTAACCCTAACCCTAACCCTAACCCTAACCCTAACCCTAACCCTAACCCTAACCCTAACCCTAACCCTAACCCTAACCCTAACCCTAACCCTAACCCTAACCCTAACCCTAACCCTAACCCTAACCCTAACCCTAACCCTAACCTAACCCTAACCCTAACCCTAACCCTAACCCTAACCCTAACCCTAACCCTAACCCTAACCCTAACCCTAACCCTAACCCTAACCCTAACCCTAACCCTAACCCTAACCCTAACCCTAACCCTAACCCTAACCCTAACCCTAACCCTAACCCTAACCCTAACCCTAACCCTAACCCTAACCCTAACCCTAACCCTAACCCTAACCCTAACCCTAACCCTAACCCTAACCCTAACCCTAACCCTAACCCTAACCCTAACCCTAACCCTAACCCTAACCCTAACCCTAACCTAACCCTAACCCTAACCCTAACCCTAACCCTAACCCTAACCCTAACCCTAACCCTAACCCTAACCCTAACCCTAACCCTAACCCTAACCCTAACCCTAACCCTAACCCTAACCCTAACCCTAACCCTAACCCTAACCCTAACCCTAACCCTAACCCTAACCCTAACCCTAACCCTAACCCTAACCCTAACCCTAACCCTAACCCTAACCCTAACCCTAACCCTAACCCTAACCCTAACCCTAACCCTAACCCTAACCCTAACCCTAACCCTAACCCTAACCCTAACCCTAACCCTAACCCTAACCCTAACCCTAACCCTAACCCTAACCCTAACCCTAACCCTAACCCTAACCCTAACCCTAACCCTAACCCTAACCCTAACCCTAACCCTAACCCTAACCCTAACCCTAACCCTAACCCTAACCCTAACCCTAACCCTAACCCTAACCCTAACCCTAACCCTAACCCTAACCCTAACCCTAACCCTAACCCTAACCCTAACCCTAACCCTAACCCTAACCCTAACCCTAACCCTAACCCTAACCCTAACCCTAACCCTAACCCTAACCCTAACCCTAACCCTAACCCTAACCCTAACCCTAACCCTAACCCTAACCCTAACCCTAACCCTAAACCCTAACCCTAACCCTAACCCTAACCCTAACCCTAACCCTAACCCTAACCCTAACCCTAACCCTAACCCTAACCCTAACCCTAACCCTAACCCTAACCCTAACCCTAACCCTAACCCTAACCCTAACCCTAACCCTAACCCTAACCCTAACCCTAACCCTAACCCTAACCCTAACCCTAACCCTAACCCTAACCCTAACCCTAACCCTAACCCTAACCCTAACCCTAACCCTAACCCTAACCCTAACCCTAACCCTAACCCTAACCCTAACCCTAACCCTAACCCTAACCCTAACCCTAACCCTAACCCTAACCCTAACCCTAACCCTAACCCTAACCCTAACCCTAACCCTAACCCTAACCCTAACCCTAACCCTAACCCTAACCCTAACCCTAACCCTAACCCTAACCCTAACCCTAACCCTAACCCTAACCCTAACCCTAACCCTAACCCTAACCCTAACCCTAACCCTAACCCTAACCCTAACCCTAACCCTAACCCTAACCCTAACCCTAACCCTAACCCTAACCCTAACCCTAACCCTAACCCTAACCCTAACCCTAACCCTAACCCTAACCCTAACCCTAACCCTAACCCTAACCCTAACCCTAACCCTAACCCTAACCCTAACCCTAACCCTAACCCTAACCCTAACCCTAACCCTAACCCTAACCCTAACCCTAACCCTAACCCTAACCCTAACCCTAACCCTAACCCTAACCCTAACCCTAACCCTAACCCTAACCCTAACCCTAACCCTAACCCTAACCCTAACCCTAACCCTAACCCTAACCCTAACCCTAACCCTAACCCTAACCCTAACCCTAACCCTAACCCTAACCCTAACCCTAACCCTAACCCTAACCCTAACCCTAACCCTAACCTAACCCTAACCCTAACCCTAACCCTAACCCTAACCCTAACCCTAACCCTAACCCTAACCCTAACCCTAACCCTAACCCTAACCCTAACCCTAACCCTAACCCTAACCCTAACCCTAACCCTAACCCTAACCCTAACCCTAACCCTAACCCTAACCCTAACCCTAACCCTAACCCTAACCCTAACCCTAACCCTAACCCTAACCCTAACCCTAACCCTAACCCTAACCCTAACCCTAACCCTAACCCTAACCCTAACCCTAACCCTAACCCTAACCCTAACCCTAACCCTAACCCTAACCCTAACCCTAACCCTAACCCTAACCCTAACCCTAACCCTAACCCTAACCCTAACCCTAACCCTAACCCTAACCCTAACCCTAACCCTAACCCTAACCCTAACCCTAACCCTAACCCTAACCCTAACCCTAACCCTAACCCTAACCCTAACCCTAACCCTAACCCTAACCCTAACCCTAACCCTAACCCTAACCCTAACCCTAACCCTAACCCTAACCCTAACCCTAACCCTAACCCTAACCCTAACCCTAACCCTAACCCTAACCCTAACCCTAACCCTAACCCTAACCCTAACCCTAACCCTAACCCTAACCCTAACCCTAACCCTAACCCTAACCCTAACCCTAACCCTAACCCTAACCCTAACCCTAACCCTAACCCTAACCCTAACCCTAACCCTAACCCTAACCCTAACCCTAACCCTAACCCTAACCCTAACCCTAACCCTAACCCTAACCCTAACCCTAACCCTAACCCTAACCCTAACCCTAACCCTAACCCTAACCCTAACCCTAACCCTAACCCTAACCCTAACCCTAACCCTAACCCTAACCCTAACCCTAACCCTAACCCTAACCCTAACCCTAACCCTAACCCTAACCCTAACCCTAACCCTAACCCTAACCCTAACCCTAACCCTAACCCTAACCCTAACCCTAACCCTAACCCTAACCCTAACCCTAACCCTAACCCTAACCCTAACCCTAACCCTAACCCTAACCCTAACCCTAACCCTAACCCTAACCCTAACCCTAACCCTAACCCTAACCCTAACCCTAACCCTAACCCTAACCCTAACCCTAACCCTAACCCTAACCCTAACCCTAACCCTAACCCTAACCCTAACCCTAACCCTAACCCTAACCCTAACCCTAACCCTAACCCTAACCCTAACCCTAACCCTAACCCTAACCCTAACCCTAACCCTAACCCTAACCCTAACCCTAACCCTAACCCTAACCCTAACCCTAACCCTAACCCTAACCCTAACCCTAACCCTAACCCTAACCCTAACCCTAACCCTAACCCTAACCCTAACCCTAACCCTAACCCTAACCCTAACCCTAACCCTAACCCTAACCCTAACCCTAACCCTAACCCTAACCCTAACCCTAACCCTAACCCTAACCCTAACCCTAACCCTAACCTAACCCTAACCCTAACCCTAACCCTAACCCTAACCCTAACCCTAACCCTAAACCCTAACCCTAACCCTAACCCTAACCCTAACCCTAACCCTAACCCTAACCCTAACCCTAACCCTAACCCTAACCCTAACCCTAACCCTAACCCTAACCCTAACCCTAACCCTAACCCTAACCCTAACCCTAACCCTAACCCTAACCCTAACCCTAACCCTAACCCTAACCCTAACCCTAACCCTAACCCTAACCCTAACCCTAACCCTAACCCTAACCCTAACCCTAACCCTAACCCTAACCCTAACCCTAACCCTAACCCTAACCCTAACCCTAACCCTAACCCTAACCCTAACCCTAACCCTAACCCTAACCCTAACCCTAACCCTAACCCTAACCCTAACCCTAACCCTAACCCTAACCCTAACCCTAACCCTAACCCTAACCCTAACCCTAACCCTAACCCTAACCCTAACCCTAACCCTAACCCTAACCCTAACCCTAACCCTAACCCTAACCCTAACCCTAACCCTAACCCTAACCCTAACCCTAACCCTAACCCTAACCCTAACCCTAACCCTAACCCTAACCCTAACCCTAACCCTAACCCTAACCCTAACCCTAACCCTAACCCTAACCCTAACCCTAACCCTAACCCTAACCCTAAACCCTAACCCTAACCCTAACCCTAACCCTAACCCTAACCCTAACCCTAACCCTAACCCTAACCCTATGGTACTCTGTCCTGACTAAACTATGCAATGTTGTTCAATTTCTGGATTCTTTGTTAAAAAACTTGCTTGTTGGCAAAAGTGTATACGTCTTTCATACATTTTAAATGTCTAGTCCGATTAATAATAGCACGTAATGATGTTTTTTAATTTGACAAGTACTTCACATTATCCTATCGATAAGCTAACGATTTTCTTTAGTATCATATAACAAATGTAACAAATGACAAGTATGGTTTTCGTGAAAATGTGTATTCATCGTTAAGGAAATTGTTGTATGGTATACAACAATGGGCAAATAATTGTTTCCAGACCAATGATTTACGTGAGAAGAACTTACATTTAATAATGAAGCTGTTGCCGCTTGTATATGGACTTGAAATAATAAGTAGCCCTGAAAGTGTCACACTATATCATGTGTGAGTGAGCTTGAAGTTTAATGGTGTATGTATGTTTGAGACTATATAGCCTTTACACTATTTCATTAAAGAGATATATCTCCAATCAAATCAAACTGAGTGATGTTATACAGTAGGTTTGCGGTTGCACCATGTGTGTGAGAGAGAGAGAGGTATGAGGAGTCCTGAACAGGACTCTGACTCGGTAATCTTTTTCCTCGGAGGAGTGTAGTCCTCAAAAGGACTGTTTGTTATCTGAGTGATATTATCGAACAATTAAACAATATCAATCTTCTATTGTCCTAAATAAACCCGGGAAACCTGAAAATTGCATTACAATGTAAATTCATCGTTAGTGAAAACGTAATACAATATACAACAATGGGCAAATAATTGTTTCCAGACCAATGATTTACGTGAGAAGAACTTACATGTAATAATGAAGCTGTTGCCGCTTGTATATGGACTTGAAATAATAAGTAGCCCTGAAAGTGTCACACTATTTTATGTGTAGGTTTGTTTTCATTTAGAATTCACCCAAGTTTTCATTTATGTTTTTATATTTATTTATATGTTATTTATTGTTTTTATCACGGAGCATTATATTCACATCATCATCATAATTTAGGATTTCGTTTTATATTATATGTTTCTAGTCTACGAATACCGTCTAAGGGCCATCGCAATTTGTGTTACTGTCATAATGGTCACTTTTAGCGAAAATGGACACATATATATTTTAAAACTTTCTTCTCGGTGGGGGAGGGAGGGGGCCGGGGGAAGGGGTCGGGGTTGGGGTACGATACCAAAAGAATATATCATTTCATGTAATGCTAGATGTGTAATGAAAAATGTTTAAATTCAGTATTTTTGCCCGCCCAAGATTTACCTTTATTTGCCACATGTTCTCAGATTATTTTTAGACCCCTCGGTAGAACAATTGCGCTGTTTTTGCACAACCTATCCATCCGTACCATGTACCCACCTTTTCATTTATGCAATTAGCATACTAGCTTATATCGAGAAATACAGGTGCCATCGGCTAACTTAAAATCACATTTCCTATCCATGTCTTGTTTACCTTGAACTCTACACTAATCTTACCTTATTTTAACTACGGAATACTCGCCTGGGGGAACAGCTCAAAATTCCTCATTAATCGAACCCATAGTTCCCCACTTTTTTTACCCATGTAAGCTCCTGAAGATACACGAACTCTATTAATTCAACTTGAGAATAATTAGGTTTTAACTCACAAAACGCCAATTGGTGGTGGTGGTGATGCAGATTTTTCTTCTGCCCCCTCCCCTTCCAAACGTTTTTGCTCGTTACGTCACTGCCCCTGGAAGGTGAGCCCCCTGGAATGTTTACCCCCCCCCCCCCCCCAATCCCAAACTGCTTCCGGCGCGCCTGATGTCTTCTCACCCCTATAACAAAAAACTCACACGCTTTCCCATCCTCTTCACAATATTTCAACGATATGCGCGTATCGCTAATATAACTAGATGGAACTTCGACTGCGCGCAGTCGAAATGATGCCTCCGTCATAGAGCAGTTTTACAAACCAAAACAGAAGAAATTTTTCAAATTCAAGTTCAATTGTAATCCATTAACAGGTTCTCAGAATATCGTGATTACAAGCAATTTCTCATATACATATATGACCCTTTGATCTTTGACCTCATGACCCTAACATCTACTCAGTTCATTGGCTCTGCAAGATGTCCCGAGTTAAATAGTAATCCATCTGTCAGTTCTAATGAGAATGCGTTCACAAGCTATTTTTGCATACATAATGAGCCCATGACCTTTGACCTCATGACCCAAGAATCTACTCAGTTCATTGGCTCTGCAAGATACATACATGATCTAAGTTTGGCAGGAATCCATCAATCTGTTCTAATGATAATGCGATCACAAGCTATTTTTGCATATATTATGAGCCGCATGACGTTTGACCTTGACCTCATGACCCCAGAATCTAATCAGTTCATCAGCTCTGCAAGTAACATACATGACCTAAGTTTGGCAGGAATCCATCAATCGGTTCTTGAGATAACGCGATCACAAGCTGTTTTTGCATACATAATGAGCCGTGACCTTTGACCTCGTGACCCCAAAATCTAATCAGTTCATCTGCTCTGCAAGATACATACATGACCAAAGTTTGGCAGGAATCCATCAATCGGTTCTTCAGATAACGCGATCACGAGCAGTTTTTGCATACATTATGAGCCCTGTGACCTTTGACCTCGTGACCCCAAAATCTAATCAGTTCATCGGCTCTGCAAGATACATACATGACCAAAGTTTAGCAGGAATCCATCAATCGGTTCTTCAGATAACGCGATCACGAGCAGGTTTTGCATACATAATGACCCCTGTGACCTTTGACCTTTAACCTCATGACCCCCAAAATCTAATCAGTTCATCGGCTCTGCAAGATACATACATGACCAAAGTTTGGCAGGAATCCATCAATCGGTTCTTCAGATAACGCGATCACGAGAACGGGACGTACGGACGGACAGACGGACGTACGTACGGACGGACGGACAGACGGACGGACGGACAACCCGAAAACATAATGCCTCCGGCTACTTCGTAACGGAGGCATAAAAACCTCCATTGATAAAATATAGGTGGCATATGCGAAATGTTTAGGAAATTTAATTCCTGTTAACTTTCCTTTTCTTTGAATGGAATTTCATATGTGATTTAATTCAGGTTTGTATAATTGTTATGTTCGGTTGGCTTAAAAATACAAACCATCTTTACTCCTTTACTGCTTATGTTCTTTTTTGGGGGAGGGTGGCGTTTATTTATTTTTTTTTTTTTTTTCTGGGGGGGGGGCAAAAATGCGTTTTGCCCCCTCCCCCCCCATTTTTTTTTTGGTTGGTGGGGGGCAAGTGCCCCCCCCCCCCCCCCTCCGTCACCCCATTTCCGGCGCCTATGCTAGAAGCTTAAACATTATTTGATATATGTGCAATTGTTTCACATATTCCGGTACCGATCCCTTCGTTACCAGGGCGACTATGAATGCACGCTTACATCGCCGCGTTGTATTTGGGCAGGCGCAGATCCAGGATTTCTTAGGGGGGGGGGGCCAAATTTGAATTTTTGCGAGCCAAATTTTCGTACGTTATGGTGACCAGCAGTGACGTTATAAGCAAAAACGTTTGGGTGGCAGACAAAAAATAAGCATCACCCCATTATCTTACATACAGGCCCCGCTGATCTTTTTTCAAAGTGGGTGGGGGAGGCTAAAGTATTTACGATCAGGTAGAGCGTAGCGTAAATTGGCGTGGGGTCTAAAGGCAAAGCCCTGGCGAGGGTCAACGGGCAGAGCCCCCGGAAGCTTAGGGGGATGGGCATTTAATTACAGTCAGATGAGCATATTTTGATACCTTATTCTTGACACTGGCAGGTTATTAATTGGCGTAGGGTCAAGGGGGCTGAGACCCCTGAAACTCAGGGATTTGAGTCATTTTATTACGGTCAGATAAGTAGCCTTGAAAGTGTCGCAATATATCATGTGTGAGTGAGCTTGAAATTTAATGTTATAGGTTTGAATGAGACTATATAGCCTTTACACTGTTTCATTTATGAGATATATCTCCAATCAAATCAAACTGAGTGATGTTATCGAAGAACTTAACGATATCAATTTTCTATTCTCCTAATTAACCCTGGGAAACTTTAAAATTGCATTAAAATTTGAATTCATTGTCAGTGAAAATGTAATACAATACAGTGGCGGATCTAAGGGGGCCGAAACGGCCGCCCCCCCCCCCCCCCCTCCCCCTATTGACGGCGCCAAAAAAAAGAGTAGGAAAAGAATAGAGAAGCCGGGTGAGAAAGGAAGAAAGACAAGGAAATGGCACTTAGTGACAGTAACGAGGAAAACGGGAAAAACTTTGGGGGGGGGGGGGTGGTGGTATGTGCGTCTGAAATGCGCGCGCATGGAGGCGGGGGGGGGGGGGAGGTTGGCTGACCATATTCTAATTTTTAGGTTGTGCAAAACTGAGTCGGATTTCAACTTATTTTCACAAAATTATAAGCATGCTTGTTTATTTTAAGCCGTAGTGCCGAAAAAGGTTAGTATAAAAATACTTCTGAAAAGGCTGCGCCCGGCCCCTCCAAAGAGCGGCAGTATGGTAATCAGAACATTTTGGGTTATTTCAGAAGTCTTGTGAGCCTTTATTGAAGAGGGGGCCGGCCATATACGTAAATGGCAGTGACGGTAACGATGGATGAGGGAATAAGGAGGAAGGGGCCGGTGCACCTAATTGAGAACTGCAAGCGTATTGGGGATGACCATCTTATCGTTTTAGGTTGTGCAATCTGGATCGGAATCCAGCATAATATATTTATTAAACTAGATGGAATTCGACTGCGCGCAGTCGAAAATGATGCCTCCGTTATAGAGCAATTTTACAAACCAAAACAGAAAAAAAAATTGAATTCACGTTCAATGGTAATCCATTGACAGGTTCTCAGAATATTGTGATTACAAGCAATTTCTCATATACATATATGACCCTTTGATCTTTGACCTCATGACCATAAAATCTACTCAGTTCATTGGCTCTGCAAGATGTTCTGAGTTAAATAGTAATCCATCTGTCAGTTCTAATGAGAATGCGTTCACAAGCTATTTTTGCATACATAATGGGCCCATGACCTTTGACCTTTGACCTTATGAACCAAGAATCTACTCAGTTCATTGGCTCTGCAAGTAACAAACATGACCTAATTTTGGCATGAATCCATCAATCGGTTCTTGAGATAACGCGATCACAAGCTGTTTTTGCATTCATAATGTGCGCTGTGGCCTTTGACCTTTGACCTACGTGCTCCAAAATCTAATCAGATTGTCTTCCTATGGTGATACACACTATCATTAAGTTTGAAGTTTAAATCTCCAGTGGTTCTTGAGATATTATGATAACAATCTCAATGTATGGAATTTCATAAGTTGACCTCTGTGACCCTTGACCTTTGACCTACGTGCTCCAAAATCTAATCAGATCGTCTTCCTATGGTGATACATACTATCCTTAAGTTTGAAGTTTTTACATCTCCAGTGGTTCTTGAGATATCATGATAACAATCTCAATGTATGGAATTTCATAAGTTGACCTCTATGACCCTTGACCTTTGACCTACGTGCTCCAAAATGTAATCAGATTGTTTTCCTATAGTGATACACACTATCACTAAGTTTTAAGTTTTAATCTCCAGTGGTTCTTGAGATATCATGATAACAATCTCAATGTATGGAATTTCATAAGTTGACCTCTGTGACCCTTGACCTTTGACATACGTGCTCCAAAATCTAATCAGATCGTCTTCCTATGGTGATACATACTATCCTTAAGTTTGAAGTTTAAATCTCAAATGGTTCTTGAGATATCGCGCTAACAAACTCAATACAAGGAATTTCATAAGTTGACCTCTGTGACCTGTGACCTTTGACCTACGTACTCCAAAATCTAATCAGATCGTCTTCCTATGGTGATACATACTATTCCCGAGTCTTAAGTTTAAATCTTAAAGCCCAAGTCCACTCCAAAAATAACTTATTTTCAATAGAACCAGAAAAATCAGACAAACCAATCAAAAAAAGTTTGAGCAAAATCGGATAACTAATAAGAAAGTTATGAATTTGTAATGACATGAAAAACTTTGAAAATCACTACACAAATTGGCAACTCACTCATGAGTCTGTGACGTATGGTCCTCACTATCCACTCATTATTTTCTTTATATTGATAATATAAATTTCCTATTTTCACCCTAAGAATCTTATTTCTTCACACCAGCATCCAAGTTAGATTGTTAGTAATATGTTTTTGTGTGGATGCACAAATAAAGAGTAATTTTTGTCCAGTTAAATCATGAAAAATTGAATGTTGATAAACTATTTATATAAAAATCAATAATTATGAAATACAATATTCAGAAAATAGTATCAATTCTTCAAAATTCTTAAACAATTCTGGGAAATGTCATGCACGCAATATGATACAAATCATATAACCTGGGCAAAGGCATGGGGAAATCAAGTTTTGGGGGATAAAAAGGGAAATTAATGGGATTAAACTATATAAAGCAATTGATAAGTTGTGAGGACATGACGTCACGAACTGATAACGATCTTGGCAATTTGCGTTGTGATTCTCATTGTTCCATAGTTTTACATACTTTTTCGAAAATTCATAACTTTCTTATTAGTTATCCGATTTTGCTCAAACTTTTTTTGATTGGTTTGTCTGATTTTTCTGCTTTTATTGAAAGTGAGTTATTTTTCGAGTGGAATTGTCCTTTAAATGGTTCTTGAAATATTGTGATAACGGTCAAACGGGACGGACGGACGTACGGACGGACAACCCGAAAACATGATGCCTCCGGCACCACCTTCGGTGGCGGAGGCATAAAAAGGGTTCATGAAAAAAGCACATGATATATGTGAAAGTTGTAATTTTGTATTTGCTATTTAAAGTCATTTTATTTAGTATTTATTGATTTAGCTTGACATTGCAATAATAGAACAACAGAGGGCGTTTGGTCAAAGATTACTTTGACAGTTCTTATTTAAAGTTTTTCTAGTTTGAAGGTCAGAAACTTGTTTGGCGCCACCTGTTGTTGGCTGATTTGGAATGATCATGTTTGCAACATGATTTCTGTTTTGTGAGGAAAATCTGTGGTTTTCTGGAGCATCCTTTGTTCCTGAGAGCTGTTTCTACAGTATTATGGAGGCACAGAGTTTTCACGGAATGAAGGGAAGAAGAACGGAATAAAGCAGTGAAAGGAGTAAAGATAAAGATTCGTTCGTCAAAGACAGAGTTGCATTCCCCTTGATGGTTATGACTCTAAAATAAACTGACATTCCCGTAAAAACCTGAGTCGTTGTCATTATTCAGCGTTTCGCCTCACAGACAGTCACAGTGAAAACTCTTTCTCAGAAGAGTGAAAAGAACTCAGGGAAATAGTCAACCTTTTCCTGAGTTAAACCGCCTCTTGGCTCTTCAATTAAGCTCTCTCCAACGATCAGACAAGATGATAGAAGGAGAAGAAAAAGCCGAGGGACAAACAGCTGAGGGTCAAACAAGACCAACAAGAGAAGCAGTTGCAACCGAAAAAGGGTTGCAATACCAGCTTGGCGTTGCAACCAAGAATTGGAAGGGTGTAATAAGAACGTGGCAGAAATCAGCCGACAAGTTATGGGAGCTGTTAAGTGATGAAAAACCAGAATCATCAATAATTAGAGATGGTCGAAAAAGCACCCAACAAGCCATCGAGAAGGCCATCACAGCTCAGGAAAGGCTGGCAGAAGTAACGACTGCCTTGTCAAAGGAGAACACCAGCGAGGACAAGCTAGAAACGATGGAGGAAGAGCAGGCCCGCATGATGAAAGAAGCCGCAAAGACATTGATTCTCTTACGAGGTGATGTGGCCTCAAAGGCCTCCTCCATTGCTTCTGATCAAGACAGGTGCAAGGAATGGGTTGATAAAGGACCGCCAGCTGCCACCAACAATGAAGACGCTTCAAAGGAGCCAGCAGCAAGAGAAGAAGCAAGTCCCAATCCAGATGAAGGAGTGCTGAAGTTCCTGACTATGAGCAGGCTGCCCGTGCCGGAGCCAGGGATCTTTGGGGGCGATCCGCTGGAATATACGTCATGGAAACGAAGTTATGACACCCTCGTAGGGCAACGGGGCATTCCGCCGCAGGAGAAATTTTACTTTCTCCTGAAATATCTCAGAGGAGAACCAAAGGGCCTTGTTCAAGGATATGCCATGCTAGGAGATGATGGCCAAACTGCCGGACTGGTTAGTGGCGAGATGGGGACGGACGGTTGCGAGGTACAGGCAAGACACGGGTGCCTTTCCCCCGTTTTCCATTTTCGCGAGATTCGTTAATGATGAGGCGACCATTGCTTGTGATCCCGTCACATCCTTTCAGATGCCAAAGGGGGAAAGGAAGTTGCCTACGGCAAGGGCATTTGGAACCGACGCTAGGAAAAGCAACAGTAAGCCGTCATGCAGCTTTTGTAAGGGTAATCACGGACTTGAGGATTGCTCTACCTTCAAGGCGGAGACTTTAGAGAGCCGAAAGGAGTTTGTGAAACAACAAAGACTGTGCTTTGGTTGCTTAAAGTTTGGACACGTGGCAAAGAAATGCAGGATACGCTCTACATGTTCATCATGTAAGTACAAACATCCAACGGTACTTCATGATGAAAGCTGGAGAACAACCAAAGCACAGCTGAAGGGTTCAAAGGTTCAAGAAGAAATGCAATCCAGCTCTCATGCATCAGCCAACAGATTTGACATCAAAGCAAAGACATCTTCGATACTCCCGGTTTGGTTGTCCCATGATACAGCTCGAGAGCAGAGGTTGGTGTACGCCATGTTAGACACGCAGTCTGACACCACCTTCATCCTGGACAAGACAAAGCAGGACATGGGCATCAAAGGCAAAGAAGTCAGCCTCCTGCTTTCTACGATGACACGGGCCGATGAAAGGGTGAGGAGTGAGAAGATTACAGGTTTAAAGGTGAAGGCTTTCAATAGCAACAAGGAGATCAGTCTGCCACCCACATACACCCGCAGCATCATGCCTGCTAACCGGGAGCACATTCCCACTCCAGATGTGGCCAGATCATACCCTCATCTGACTGGGATTGCAGAGTGCATGATGCCTCTTCAAGATTGTGAAATTGGCCTCCTGATTGGGTATGACTGTGCAAAGGCTCTAGCTCCTCGTGCTGTGATTCTCTCCTCAGACGGAAACGGACCTTTTGGGATGCAGACTGATTTGGGTTGGAGTATCATCGGCACAGTGGACTCCAACTATCAAGGCAGTGCAGAGGATCCAATAGGACTGAGTCATAGAATTCTGGGCTGTGAAATCCCCACTGAATTACATGGTGTCAACCAACATCAGAAGTTCGATGCAGTGTTCTCACAGTCTATCACTGCAAAGGAAGAAATCACCCCGAGCCACATCGTGAAACTAATGGAAGCAGGTTTCAATGCAGACACGAATGAGAGGCCATATTCGCAGCATGATAAAAAGTTCCTGAAAGTAATGGAAGATGGCATCCATGTTGCGGATAATGGGCACTACGAAATGCCGCTACCATTCAAGATGGAGGAACCGTTGATGCCGAACAATCTGTTCCAAGCCAAGATGAGGCTACAAGGCTTAGGACGGAAGTTCACAAAGGATGTAGTCTATCACGAACATTACACCAAGGTAATGGATGCTCTCATCAAGAATGAGTATTCAGAGTATGTACCAGAACCCATGGACTACAAGAAAACAATCTGGTACATTCCACATCACGGCGTTCAACAACCTAACAAATTGAGAGTCGTCTTTGACTGTAGTGCCCAGTATAAAGGGGAATCGTTGAACGAACATTTGATGACAGGACCGGACATGACAAATGCACTGGCTGGTGTCTTGTGCAGATTCCGGATGGAAAAGGTAGCCTTCGTGTGTGATGTGAAAGAAATGTTTCACCAATTCCAAGTCAACAAGGAACACAGAGACTACCTGAGATTCCTGTGGTGGCCCGATGGTGATTATCAGCAACCAGTTCATCACTATAGAATGAAGGTACACTTGTTTGGGGCTGCCTCATCACCAGGGTGTGCGAATTATGGACTAAAGAAAACTGCAACTGACCACAAAGACAAATACGGTGAAGCTGCAGCAAACTCTGTACACAATGACTTCTACGTTGACGATGGTTTGATCTCTGTTCCCACATCAGCAGAGGCAGTGGACTTGATCACACAGACTAGAGTGCTCTGCAAGGAAGGAAAACTGCACCTGCACAAGATTGTTTCCAACTCGAGAAAGGTAATGCAGGCAGTACCAATAGAAGATCGAGCCAAGAGTGTGAAAGAACTTAATCTACTTCATGATGAGCTGCCAATTGAACGAGCCCTTGGTCTGCAGTGGTGCATAGAATCGGATTCCTTCAACTTTCGCATCACATTTGCTGACAAGCCATGCACCAGAAGAGGAGTGCTTTCAACAGTCATGTCACTCTACGATCCTCTTGGACTCATTGCTCCAGTGACATTGAGAGGCAGACAGATTGTTCAGGAATTGTGCAGAGAAGGTGCTGACTGGGATGATCCACTGACGGACGAGATGAAAATGAGATGGGAAAAATGGAGACAAGATGTCATTTGTCTTCAAAATGTGTCAATTCCCAGATGCTACAAACCAGTGGAATTCAAGGAAGTGAAATCTGCACAGCTTCATCACTTTTCTGATGCCAGCACCAAAGGATACGGAAACTGCACTTATCTCAGACTGCAGGACGTCGACGGGTCAGTGCACACTACACTAGTGATGGGGAAATCTCGAGTTGCGCCCATAAAGCATGTCACAATTCCAAGACTGGAACTTATGGCCGCAGTCGTATCCACAAAGATCAGCTCCTTTTTGGAGAAAGAACTTAGTGCACTTGAAGCTGAGAATTATTTCTGGACAGACAGCAATGTGGTGATGGGATACGTAAACAACAATGAAAGGAGATTTCAAGTTTTCGTAGCCAACAGGATCAGCCAGATAAAGGATCGGTCAAGCTCATGACAATGGAGACACGTCGACACAAAAAGCAATCCAGCTGATCTTTCATCCAGGGGTGCTACTGTCGAGCAGTTGATGGAGTCAAACTGGTTCAAGGGTCCAGCTTTCCTGTCAGACAGATCTCTTCCAATTCATGAAGAAAAAAGTTATGATGTACCCGAAGACGACCCAGAGGTGAAGAAATCGTATGTGTCTGCCACATCTGCAGTCACTACGTTTGACTTGGAGCGACTGGAGAGGTTTTCTTCCTGGTATCAAGCAAAGAGAGCGGTAGCAAACTGTGGGAGATTCAAAGTTGAACTGAGAAAGAGATGCAAACAGCATCCACAGTCTGTCACCAAACCACTGTGTGTGGAAGATTTGAATCAAGCCCAAAATGACATCTTGAGGTGGGTTCAAGAACATTGCTTTCCTGAGGAGATGCAGAGACTGCGAGATGCACCAATCTCAAGAACACCAGGAACAAACCACACCAGAGACTACAAACGGAGCATGAAAAAGGCCAGCCACCTGTATAAACTAGACCCCTTTGTGGACGAAAGGGGAGTTCTACGGGTTGGAGGACGATTAAGGCGATCAGAGGGTTCATTTGAGGTTATCCATCCTGCCATCTTACCTCAAAAACACCATGTGACTGAGTTGATCATCCGTCACTGTCATCAGATATCTCACCTTGGACGGGGTATGACTATAAATGAACTCCGAGGTAATGGATTTTGGATCATCGGTTGCAGTACAGCAGTGTCCAAGCTGATTGGGCAGTGCGTAACCTGTAAAAGATTGCGAAGTGCAACACAGTCACAAAAGATGTCAGATCTGCCACGAGACAGGTTAGAACCAGCTCCACCATTCAGCTACAGTGGTATGGACTGTTTTGGACCCTGGATCATAAAGGAAGGCAGAAAAGAGATGAAAAGGTATGGCCTCCTTTTTACCTGTATGGCGTCACGAGCGATTCACATTGAAACATTGAACTCCATGAGCACTGACTCATTTATCAACGGGCTTCGTAGATTCATCTCAGTACGTGGTCCCATTCGTCAGCTGAGATCCGACAGAGGGACGAACTTTGTCGGCGCTGAGAACGAGTTCAAGAAGGCCTGGAAGGAGATGGACCACGAGAAGGTGAAAGATCATTTGATCAAAGAACATTGTGATTACTTTGATTTCAACTTCAACTTCCCCTCGTCAAGTCACATGGGAGGGGTCTGGGAACGACAGATCGGTTCGGTTCGCAGAGTACTTGACGCATTGCTGTATCGCAACGGCCAGCAATTGGATGACGACTCTCTTCGCACTTTGCTCTGTGAGGCAGCAGCTATCGTGAACAGTCGCCCCCTCACGGCAGAGCACCTCAACGAGCCGACTCATCTAGAACCGCTAACTCCAAATCACCTGCTGACTCAGAAATCAAGGGTGATATTACCGCCGCCAGGTAACTTTCCACGAGAAGATGTGTACGCCAAAAAGCGATGGAGAAGAGTACAACATCTAGCCAACGAGTTCTGGTCTCGATGGAGAAAAGAATTCCTGAGCCAACTACAGTCACGACACAAATGGACGAAGCCACAGCGCAACATGAAGGTAGACGACATCGTGCTGATGAAGGACGAAAACATTCCTAGAAACTCGTGGCCGCTGGGAAGAATTGCTAAAGTGTTCGCGTCTGATGACGGCCATGTCCGGAAGGTCAAGGTCACAGTGGGTGATCCAGAACTAAATAGACAAGGAAAGCGAACCTCTCCACTCTCTTACCTTGACCGCCCAATTCACAAATTGGTTTTATTAGTACCGCAAGAAGACCAAGTGTAATTCCCAGCCAAGTAGCCAAGAACATTTATAGTAACAAACAAGGGAATTTACTTTTTGACAGTTTAATTATGAGATTTGGAACTCATTTAAATGACCTCATTTGAACTCTAAGGAACTGGAGGTTTATGTAACTTTTGTTTATGGCAAAAAGTCATAATCTAGACATTCATGGACTTTGTAAAGACTAAGTATATTGAATTTAGGGTTTGAGTAAAAGACTAGCACAGAGAAGAACATTTATTCATAGTCTAAAAGCAAGACTAACTTTATGTTCATTATATGATGGACAATTTGATTTTTGAAGAAGACAAATTTATTTGGTAAAGTCTGAAACTGAGTCTAGTAACAAATTTGTAGGAAAGGACTGAAGCAAGACTAGTCGAGTATTATTGGTCAAGTCTAAAGTCAGAGTCGCTCGTAAGAAACAAAAGGCAGATATTCTTTTGGGAATTCTCTATGCTCAATATGTTATGTGAACAAGCATGTTCAATTTATAGCACCAGGGGAATGCCGTAAAATAGGCCGAAAAAAAGGGTTCATTTTGTTGTTTGTTTAAAATAACAGACTCTTTTTGTATGAAAATAGCTGGGTATTTCCTGGTAGAAACTGTTTGTTAGCAATGATTTAGGGAATCATTTTTGGACAAGTTTGAGTTCCATGCTATAAATTGATCATTTGATTGATATTGTAGAATTTATATTGCATGTACATGTATATTGACGTTCTTATGCCTTGCTAGGTACTTAGGTATTTAGATAGAATTGCATATATGCTTGCTTATTGTAATGGTAGTATAGTGACAAAGTTTTACAATACATTTGTTTGTTTGTTGTTTGTTTGTTTTATTTCCACTTTTTCATATCAATACAAAGAAACATACAAATGAATACAATGAATAACATGTAAGTTTGACAAAGTTTGTTTCTAGTTTAAATAAAAGTTTCATACTGTTACAAAAGGAAAAAGCAGGAGACCACATGTCGTAAGCGTAAATGCTTGAACATGACCGTGGCCTCTGCCGAGTTAACAAAATAAAAGAACAACCCATGCAACTGCATTGTATTCATTGTTAAATAAGATATAAGTGAAGTGATTAAAAGTGAGCATGCATGGGTGATTTAATTTTGAGTGAAAATAACAAAACAAATTTAGTGAAATATTTCGTGTTGAGAAGTGCATTTGTGCAAGGTGCAAACAATTTAGCTTGGTGGAACAAAAAAGAGACTAATACCGTGATATTTAATTGTGTGTTGGTTTCAGTTACGGGTGATAATATTAAAATGTATGCAGGGTCCATTTCTGTTGACAAAGACAGAACAATTCAAGACATAACAAATTAGATCATTTTTAAATTTCTATGTAAGATCTAGTAAACTATACTGAGTTAACAAATATGCTTTCATATAAGCTTTAAAAGAATAAAGGGAGGTCCTAGTTTTAATATGGTTCGGTAAGTTATTCCAAATATCTGGTCCATGGTGTCTAATTGATCGTAGGGCTAAACTAAGTTTGGGATTATTAAGATGGTAATCATGAGCATGTCGAGTTAAATATGAGTGTACGTTTACATTTAATAAATAAAAGTTTAAGAAAGATGCTGGAAGAGTTTTGGAAGTGTACTTATACATAAAAATGGCAGTTTGGAGCGTATGTATATCATGAACCTTTAATGTTTTTAATTGACTAAATAACGGGTTCGAATTTGCAAGATAGTTAGAGTGTGTACAAATACGAATTGCTCTCTTCTGCAAAAGAAATATTGAGTTTATTTTAGTTTTACTACAGTTTGCCCATATAATATTACAATATGTTATATATGGTAAAATTAAAGTATTATAAAGAATAAACAAAGATCTATCATTTATCAAACATTTCATTTTATACAAAATACCAATATTCCGGGATATCAAAATATTTATGTTATGAATGTGTTCGTTCCAAGACAAATTTGAGTCAATAATAACTCCTAAAAATTTCGTTGATTGTTTTTCTACCAGGGATAAACCATCTATAAACGTTTGAAATGGTAATTAGTGTATGATGTAAATCATCTACTTTATGATTATAGCACTTAGCACTTAGTCCGCTAAACAGAAACTTAAAGGCACATTATAGCTCGATAACGAAGAAAGTTAATTTTACAATAATGCTAAATATATTACTCATTGCGGATATAGTATCGAAAATAATATCGCTAGTGATATTCGTTTGTCTCGCAATGTGGTCAATAAGGAATCTAAAAGATCACGACGTTTCGTATGCTACTGCAATACTTCGTCAGGTGATGAAAACTATTGTAAGCAAGGGTCTTTTATACTTTACGGGAGGACCGTAAAGCGGTCTAAAATTCGATCGATAATTGGAAACAATAACGCCCAATGCCTATTGGTCGACGCACACGGTGATCGACCAATCACCAAGGCCGCTGGTTCGGCCGCTGGTTCGGCTGATGCACCAGGCCTATTGGCCGACGCATACGGTACTCGACCAATCAACGAGCCGCTGGCTCGGGCCGTCTGCTGAATGGAATCGACCGTTGTTGGCTGGCAGGACGGCGAGTGTCATGGCGGCGTATCGTCCGCATCCAAAATTCGGGGATATCGATCCCGTTGTCTCTGTTGAAATTATTAGGATTGAGACGGATATTGATAGCTTCTTTTACCCTCCGTGTATACCAATGCCGTTCCTGGGAAAGGCACTGAACCCCGTCCCAGTCTGGTTGATGCTGGTTGTCCCAAGCATGTTCGGCTACGGCTGAGTTGTCAGTTCGACGGAGTCTGACGTCCCTCTTATGCTCAGTGATTCTTTCTTTTATCGGACGGGCAGTTTCACCGATGTAGGATCTATCACATCCTTTACAAGGGATGTTGTACACAATGCCGTCCCGTCTATGTGGAGGAATTGGATCCTTGGGGCGTGTAAGTTGTTGACGTAGGGTGGTATCTGATCTGAAAACCGTTCGAATGCCATGGCTCTCTAGGCGGCGCTTGAGTTTGGTAAATTAGTATCTAATTTAAAGGAGCCATGTGAAAGTTGTAATTTTGTATTTGCTATTTAAAGTCATTTTATTTAGTATTTATTGATTTAGCTTGACATTGCAATAATAGAACAACAGAGGGCGTTTGGTCAAAGATTACTTTGACAGTTCTTATTTAAAGTTTTTCTAGTTTGAAGGTCAGAAACTTGTTTGGCGCCACCTGTTGTTGGCTGATTTGGAATGATCATGTTTGCAACATGATTTCTGTTTTGTGAGGAAAATCTGTGGTTTTCTGGAGCATCCTTTGTTCCTGAGAGCTGTTTCTACAGTATTATGGAGGCACAGAGTTTTCACGGAATGAAGGGAAGAAGAACGGAATAAAGCAGTGAAAGGAGTAAAGATAAAGATTCGTTCGTCAAAGACAGAGTTGCATTCCCCTTGATGGTTATGACTCTAAAATAAACTGACATTCCCGTAAAAACCTGAGTCGTTGTCATTATTCAGCGTTTCGCCTCACAGACAGTCTTTTGTATTCATTGGATAACAAATTTCAAAGTTAAAGTGACGGTGACGTGGCATGAGCCTGCCCCCTTTCCAAAGCCTGTGCCCGCTGGTAGTTACCGGTACGGTGCTTCTATGACCTTGTCAGTATTGGGATCTTGAATTAATTCAATAATGGTCTGTGCGATTTTTAAATTTCAAAAATTTCAAAAATCAAAGACAAAAAAGAAATCCAACGCCAGGAAAATACATTGATTTCCTAAATACTTTTAATTGCTGTCATGAAAGATTCTGAAATTTTCAGTAATTTGTTTAAAGATTTACATTTATAAAGGTAATAATTAATTGATGACACATTTTCTCTAAAAGGGCATGGACGGAGAAATAATCTCGTTTTTCTTTTAAGGCTAAGATGTTAAAGGACGTCACAGTGCAGCACGCAGGAGAGGCCATCTGGCAAGCTGAAAGCCAGCCAGCCAATTTCACAGACCCAGCATTCAGAAGGTCGTGCTGATCGATGCTATAAGGGAGTTTACAGATAGCACATGGTACAAATGACCCCAAATATCCACAGATCTGTTACACATGGAGAAGTTCCACTTTGAGCATCTTAGAATAATAACTGCCAAAGTCCTAGAAGTGCTTCATGAATACCTTATGTTTGACATCTTGAAAAGAATACTTCCAACTGCGTATCATAGAATGTACCGTTGGTGCATAAATGAATAATGTTACATAACTTTCATGAGCGCATATCCAGTATTCATCTCTGTGGGTTTTACCATTTTGGTACAAATGACCTTTATCTGCCCAAGCGCAGATTGTATCTGTAAACTCCCTTATTAGCGACTTCAATCTAGAGGAATGGTAGCCCTAACCCTAACCCTTACCCAAAACCCCAATCCTAACTCTAAACCATACCTTCACCACCCACCTCAATGTTCAACCTTCCCATTTCTCTCTCGTTTTCCATAACCAACTTCTCCATTTGTCTATGTCCTCTCTCATTCTTTCTCATCCACACCTCACCCTTCTCCCGTTCCCTCTAATTTTCTTTCATTCCTCTCTCATAAAGCTCCCCCTTCGTGTGAGTTGGTCTAGTGGCACGTTCACTTGGTCAGCTCTCTGTCTTCACCTACTAACTGGCTCAGGCAACCCCGGTTCGAAATTGAGTCACGTCTTTCAGATGGCGACGTTAAAGGTTGGTCCCCAGACGTAAATATTGATTGATACAGGTCTGTGAAAAAACCCAATTACGCACACATTATGCATGTAAATGCAATCACACTCGAGAAAATAAGGTAGTTCTATGTTCGCTCTTTAATCACATGTGCTTTCATAAACAATACAAAACTGTAACACATTTCCAAAAAATTGACCAGGTATTGCACACAATATTTCATTTAGTTTTTAACTAGTATTCATACAATCTAAAGCAATAATTATATTAAAAGCCAAAGTGGATATTCAACCCAGTAGTGACTTCTCTACCAATTAATCTCTTAACATACAAGACGTTGGTTGTGTGTGCCTCCACCACTGACCATGCAGGTGGACATACAATCACTAATAGACAGCCTCTCCAACCCCTTACCACTACTACTTAACAGTTACCAGGAAAAATGAATTTTGACTTAATTCAATTTGTTCTCTCATCCAAATAATTTCTCACATTATGTAAATATAACCAACAAGAGTGCCCAATGCTATAGTATTAGAACAGAATTGTTCACACATTCTAAATGATTTATTATAATACACCAGTCTGCTATGGATGTAGATGTCTATGCAGCATATCATTGTTCAATGCTCCCCTGTCCTTCAAAGAAAACAACAAATTAGTTGCTAAACCTTGTTGGAGAGGCTGTGTGTTTGTGAATCTATTTGGCATAACCAGAAAACACTCAATGTAAAAATATGTTGTGTGTATTTTGTTCCAAGATATATTATATCTAATGCAACAAACTATTGAATATGCTTATATATTGTTTTCATATTATTCTATACAGACATATGGGTAAACACTTATTTTATAAACGAACTGTTAGCTAATATTCCTATTGTGCATTATCAGAATACAAGAGTGGCTAGGCAAGCAAGCAGGTTGAATGAATATGATTTAATTTTCAGAACAATTGCCAAACTGTGATTGTAAATTTAAAACATGAACAACTACCATAAATATTAAGAATTGCTGTCCACAGGCCTGCTTGGGTGTACGTTCCCCATTTAAACAACTGTGCAATTCCCTTGCTACAGGATGATTCCTACCAAGTTAGATTAAAATCTGGCCATGCATTTTGAGAAAAGCCGAAAATGTTTTTTTTTGGGGGGGAGGGGGGAGGGTGCTACTCCCAAGCCTCCTCCCTCTGGAGGAGTCAAACCCCTTCAGAACAATGTCATATCCCCCTGCCTGAGGAATGCTTCCTATCAAGTTTAATAAGTCCAAATCTATACAGGAATTTTCAAGAACAAGTTTTGTTTAAATGTCTAACTATTGCCATAGGGATAGCACTCTGGGGGATGCAGCCCCCAAGCTCCCTCGTGGGACATATACCCCATTTGAACAACTTTAGATGCCCCTTTCTTGCAGGTGATTCCTACAAATTTTGGTTAGAATCTAGCCATGAGTTTTCAAGAAGAAGAAAATTTGCAATTACTGCCACTGAGGAACTGAGGGGACACTGCCCTCAGGTACCCTTTTGAACAATTTTAGAACAATTTTAGATCTCCCTTGCCGAAGGATGATTCCTAACTAAGTTTGGTAAAAATCCAGCCATGTCCCTTTGAGAAGAAGTAGAAAGTGTAAACAGTTTATGGACGACAGACAAAAAGGGATCGCAATAGCTCAGGTGAGCTAAAAATGCATAGATTTTGGCGCTAATCAAAATAACAAAGAGTACTGGTGCTGGTTTAAGGAGAATTCCACCTATTAACATACAATAAATAATGATCATGTTAAGCTTCATTTCTGATCAGTCCTCAGTAACATACAGTAAAAATATGTACAGCCCTTTATTATTAATACTACTACATTATTTACATACGATTGCTAAAATGAGCCTAAAAATGGCATACTTTTTCCATTGACCTATCTGATACTTAATACTGCACTCTTCTTGATTCATTATCAAAATTTGATATTAAAGATAAAGGTGAGTTTGGGTAAAAAAAAGAAAACAAATTCTCACAGAATCAAACGAAACTAACACTGAATGTTCAAGATTACAAATAAATGTCATTTGCCAAACAGTTTTGGTAGAAAATGTATACTGGCTGAGTAATGAGCATAGAAATCAAGGTTAGTAGCCCCGACACCATTTGTGTAGTCCCATAAACATCTTTATGTCTACATTGCTTGTTACTTTACCAAGACTGGGCCAAAGTTATTATGATTTTGATGAATGCAGAACTTTGCAGTACACACCAATACTTACATGCGGCTCCATGATCAACTTTTTCTGATCCATTCCACACCTTTTCTTTCACAATGCAATCGGATAACCAGAACTCACCTTTATCTTTAAGCACAAGTATACACAAATTAAATGCATCATAGCCACATAATTGGCTCAAGCATTAGCACAATGCACATACATTAATGTATGGAAATATAGCAAGTCTTTCTTATAAGTAGCATCCTGACAACGGATAGTCAACCTGTTCGAAACATCGAGCCACTCATCATCTCCAAGCGCTATAGTTCTCCTTAGAACTACCGTGTGAGTCAACAAAAAGTTTACACCTAGAAAATTGATAATTATTTTCAAATTCATCTATGAACAGTAAATTATTATACATCTTATGAAAGAGTGTTTTATCCCAAATTATTTGGTATCATTTTTGTGTTGTATGTGTTCACGCTTGGATGAACACGAGGCATTGTCTGCGAGACTGCAAAAATCGACTTGCGCCAAAGTGATGCGGACAGTATGTATTACGTTGGGATTAGTGGAGTGAGAGAATGAATTAAATGTATCAAATGAAATGCATTGCATATGCTTTTTGCAAAGGGCAAAGTCACACCACCCACACACACGCGTACAAATGTTCGTTAATATTTGATATTCGATATTTGATATGTGTGGCATGATTAATTTTGTTAGGGATGTTATTTGGATCTGCAAAGACCGAATTAATACCCAAATCCAAATTGTCTTATTCGGACATCACTTAAGCAACTTTGGCGCAAGTCGATTTTTGCAGTCTCGCAAACAATGCCTCGTGTTCATCCAAGCGTGAACACATACAACACAAAAATGGTACCAAATGATTTGGGATAAAACACTCTTTCATAAGAAGTATAATAATGTACTGTTCATAGATAATTTTTAAAATGATTAGCAATTGTCTAGGTGTAAACTTTTTTTTTACTCACTCTGTATATGCTAAGAAAGATAACAAACAGTCCTTTTCAGGACTACACTCCTCTAAGAAAGATTACTGAGTCAGGACTCCTCAAACCTCTCTCTCTCTCTCTCACACATGGTGCACCCGCAAACCTACCGTATAAGTAGCATACTATTCATAAAAATTGTAATCATTGGCTCATCTGCATATTAAGCCTGCTTTGTCTACATTGTTAATAACATTTAACATTCCACGACAATGCATTAGTTAATTATTTCTTTCTAACTTAAAATTTACAACCATTCCCTACAAAAGTTTGCAAATCAAATAACAAATTCGGTGATGGAAGTTCCTGAAGTCAAGCACCTTAAGAGCAGAAATCAATGCAAGAATTAGTTGCTGATCCTGGAATACAATGGTTGCCTGTAAAATAGGGTTCTCAGTAACAATTACATAAAGGGGTCCTTGTTGTGGGTGCATAACTACTCTATTTCATCTCCTCTAGATGTTCCTGTCCTTCAACATGACCACTGAAAAGTTGACACAGTCATGTGAGAACCCTCTATATTGCAATAACAAAGAATATTAACATAAACTAGGGGGTTAAAACATTTTTAATTGATGCATTCCTTTGATTGACTAAATGCATAACAGACTCATAGGAATAAGGTAATGTTTAGATTTACCTAATGTATCCTAGCCATGTTTAAACAAACCCTTATTCATCACTAACCAGCAACAAACCTGTAACTTATGGTGGAATCCATATATACCAAGTAGAGTGTTTGGCGTTGTTCTATACGACGATGTGAGTTGAGTGGTACAACTCTTTCCTCTCCCCATTCAAAGTAAAGTGTTCAATGGTAGAGCAGGCAAGATCGAATCTACCATATTGACCCAGAGGTTAGCACATGTTGCATGGTACTGTCTTCCTCCATAGCTAAGCTTGTGGCTGTCCTCTGATCTATCAAAAGCTTTACTCCTAGAGTCTACATTCAGAAGGCACACTCCACATGCCTGGGGGGTATTGCTGGGCTCTGGTCTTAACATTGCTGTCTTGAACACAAAGGAACCCTCAGTGGGCTGTGTAAATACAAACAAACAAAGTCCATTAAGTCTTCTTATGCCAATGAATACTTTAGATGGTTTATTGACATTACTGGTGGGACAAGATGTACATACATGTCCTGGTTAGTAGAAAATGTTATCATCAATGTGTTACATAAATGAAATTCTATGAACCATTAAACAAATGTGACCATTCTTTATTGCTTCTCTAGTCAGCTCTTGGTTATAACAAATAAATGAAAACTCATCTATGGAATCATCCATATTACATATATTTTCTTACATAGAATTCCTGAAGAAGATTTATGAATACAGGAGATGTAATATTAATGAAAATATGCTCTCTAAATCTTAATCTGCATATTTCTATACTATTTGTAACTAATGTTCTTCTCAAACAACATTTCTCAGTCATTAAAACAGAACATGTCCATGCACTTACCTTTAATGAACTAAGTTGCAGAAACGCAGTAAGATTATGCCAGATCTTATTAATGTCCTTCTCCAATGTACCCAACACATCATTGTCAATGCCTAAGACAGGGGCAGATAAAAGACATGCATCATCATTTATCTTCTTGTTTCTACAGTTCAATAAAATCAAGTGTGATTAGAGGGTGTCTGTGAGAGTAGGAAAATCAAATTTGATCTGCAAGAAGTTACAGGTTAATAGGAAGTTAATTGAAGTCATTTATTGACTCAGCTGTCTAGGAGAGAAATGGTCAATAATCACTAAATGACTCAGCGGTCTAGGAGCAACGGTCGATAATCATTAATTGACTCAGCAGTCTAGGAGCAATGGTCAATAACCATTAATTGACTCAGCTGTCTAGGAGAGCAATGGTCGATAATCATTAATTGACTCAGCGGTTTAGGAGCAATGGTCAATAATCATTAATTGACTAAGCTGTCTAGGAGCAATGGTCAATAATCATTATTTGATTCAGCGGTCTAGGAGCAATGGTCGATAATCATTAATTGACTCAGCGGTCTAGGAGCAATGGTCGATAATCATTAATTGACTCAGCGGTTTAGGAACAATGGTCAATAATCATTAATTGACTCAGCTGTCTAGGAGAGCAATGGTCAATAATCATTAATTGACTCAGCGGTCTAGGAGCAACGGTCGATAATCATTAATTGACTCAGCAGTCTAGGAGCAATGGTCAATAACCATTAATTGACTCAGCTGTCTAGGAGAGCAATGTTCGATAATCATTAATTGACTCAGCGGTCTAGGAGCAATGGTCGATAATCATTAATTGACTCAGCTGTCTAGGAGAGCAATGGTCAATAATCATTAATTGACTCAGCGGTCTAGGAGCAACGGTCGATAATCATTAATTGACTCAGCAGTCTAGGAGCAATGGTCAATAACCATTAATTGACTCAGCTGTCTAGGAGAGCAATGGTCGATAATCATTAATTGACTCAGCGGTCTAGGAGCAACGGTCGATAATCATTAATTGACTCAGCGGTCTAGGAGCAATGGTCAATAATTGACTCAGCGGTCTAGGAGCAATGGTCAATAATCAGAGTTAATGACATCCAATAATTTTGCTTACTTACAAGCATACACATGCTTTCTTAGCAGTCAGGTAAAACAAAACTATCAGAAACATTTTTGTGCATGATTTTATTATTCATTTAAGAATACAAAGAAAAAAGTAGATATAAACAACCATAAGATATAAAATGGACTTAAAGGTAATACAAAGTTTTGAAATTTTTTGAAAATTGAGTGGATAGCGATTCTTTACAATTTGATGTATTTGGAAGCCCCTGTGGATGTATTATAAGCACTAGAAAATTTAGCCCCTTAAACATTTCTGCTTTCGAGAAAAAGTGAATATACAAATTTCAAATAGCGCCTACGGCTGTACAATGGTAGCTACGACCGTGTAAATCTCAGAATATGTAGTTGTGCTATATAATTAACAAATGGGAATAGCTAATCGGTAGATTTTTGTCAAGAAACATTGTTTTATAGCTTAATTAATATCTTGACCTTGAGAGGGAGCTGTACAACATAAATAGTTTATAATTTACAATTTCATAAGTTTAGACTCGATTTCAACCGCAAAAATGATCACTGAATATTGTAGGATCAAATAATTATGCTTCCAATATGTTCATTAGAACAAAATTCATGACCCCATACCAAAACTTTGTATTACCTTTAAACCTGTACATACAAAAAGTTAACATAGATATATAGCTACACAAGATAAGACACGTAGATTCTAATTTCTGTACCTGGAAAAGCCTTTACTTCAGACACTTACCCAAGCCTTGGATGGATGTTATTATTCTACAAGCAACTCTGTACACCTCTATGACACCTGCATGGAGACAAAATCAGTTATAGATAATCTTGTTTGATGCTCTATTTCCAACAAAATCTATCTTTTCTACATATATTGATATTTGCTCTTTCTCTTCTTACATGCATAAATCTTAGTATGTAGTGAAATATAGTACAAAATGCTGCTATCTGAGGAACATCACCTCTGTCACATTTAAATCAATGATTTTCCAAAGACAATGCTTTACTTAACAGGAAGCACTAGATAACTTTGAATGAAGCTGATACAACTTCAAAGGGTAAAATACAGAATAGAATAAAAAATAAACACATGCAATGCAGTTGAATGAACTTGGATAAGCCACATAGAAAAAGGCATATGGAAATGGTACACTAATACAATGCATTTAACATTTTCAAAATGCCTGGCTCCTGCTGTTGAACAATGATTCTTGGAAAAGGTCAAAGGTCAGCTTCATCGCTATGATAAAGGATGACATAAGTCCTTGAACCTTAGATAGATAACGAATATGGTGGGTAGGTCCATCTTTGACATGTTGTAACTTAAATGAATACAAGAGATACACATCAGGTGGTCTAACCTGTTAAGTAATCTACACCTGCAGAGGATCCAATAACCTCATTGCAAACTGAAGAGCTACTGCTGTTGTTGAAGGGTGTACTAACCTGTCAAGTAATCTACACCTGCAGAGGATCCAATAACCTCATTGCAAACTGAAGAGCTACTGATGTTGTTGAAGGGTGTACTAACCTGTCAAGTAATCTACACCTGCAGAGGATCCAATAACCTCATTGCAAACTGAAGAGCTACTGATGTTGTTGAAGGGTGTACTAACCTGTTAAGTAATCTACACCTGCAGAGGATCCAATAACCTCATTGCAAACTGAAGAGCTACTGATGTTGTTGAAGGGTGTACTAACCTGTTAAGTAATCTACACCTGCAGAGGATCCAATAACCTCATTGCAAACTGAAGAGCTACTGATGTTGTTGAAGGGTGTACTAACCTGTTAAGTAATCTACACCTGCAGAGGATCCAATAACCTCATTGCAAACTGAAGAGCTACTGATGTTGTTGAAGGGTGTACTAACCTGTTAAGTAATCTACACCTGCAGAGGATCCAATAACCTCATTGCAAACTGAAGAGCTACTGATGTTGTTGAAGGGTGTACTAACCTGTCAAGTAATCTACACCTGCAGAGGATCCAATAACCTCATTGCAAACTGAAGAGCTACTGATGTTGTTGAAGGGTGTACTAACCTGTTAAGTAATCTACACCTTCAGAGGATCCAATAACCTCATTGCAAACTGAAGAGCTACTGATGTTGTTGAAGGGTGTACTAACCTGTTAAGTAATCTACACCTGCAGAGGATCCAATAACCTCATTGCAAACTGAAGAGCTACTGATGTTGTTGAAGGGTGTACTAACCTGTTAAGTAATCTACACCTGCAGAGGATCCAATAACCTCATTGCAAACTGAAGAGCTACTGATGTTGTTGAAGGGTCTACTAACCTGTTAAGTAATCTACACCTGCAGAGGATCCAATAACCTCATTGCAAACTGAAGAGCTACTGATGTTGTTGAAGGGTGTACTAACCTGTCAAGTAATCTACACCTGCAGAGGATCCAGTAACCTCATTGCAAACTGAAGAGCTACTGATGTTGTTGAAAGGTGTACTAACCTGTTAAGTAATCTACACCTGCAGAGGATCCAATAACCTCATTGCAAACTGAAGAGCTACTGATGTTGTTGAAGGGTGTACTAACCTGTTAAGTAATCTACACCTTCATAGGATCCAATAACCTCATTGCAAACTGAAGAGCTACTGATGTTGTTGAAGGGTGTACTAACCTGTTAAGTAATCTACACCTGCAGAGGATCCAATAACCTCATTGCAAACTGAAGAGCTACTGATGTTGTTGAAGGGTGTACTAACCTGTTAAGTAATCTACACCTGCAGAGGATCCAATAACCTCATTGCAAACTGAAGAGCTACTGATGTTGTTGAAGGGTGTACTAACCTGTTAAGTAATCTACACCTGCAGAGGATCCAATAACCTCATTGCAAACTGAAGAGCTACTGATGTTGTTGAAGGGTGTACTAACCTGTTAAGTAATCTACACCTGCAGAGGATCCAATAACCTCATTGCAAACTGAAGAGCTACTGATGTTGTTGAAGGGTGTACTAACCTGTTAAGTAATCTACACCTGCAGAGGATCCAATAACCTCATTGCAAACTGAAGAGCTACTGATGTTGTTGAAGGGTGTACTAACCTGTTAAGTAATCTACACCTGCAGAGGATCCAATAACCTCATTGCAAACTGAAGAGCTACTGATGTTGTTGAAGGGTGTACTAACCTGTTAAGTAATCTACACCTGCAGAGGATCCAATAACCTCATTGCAAACTGAAGAGCTACTGATGTTGTTGAAGGGTGTACTAACCTGTTAAGTAATCTACACCTGCAGAGGATTCAATAACCTCATAGCAAACTGAAGAGCTACTGATGTTGTTGAAGGGTGTACTAACCTGTCAAGTAATCTACACCTGCAGAGGATCCAATAACCTCATTGCAAACTGAAGAGCTACTGATGTTGTTGAAGGGTGTACTAACCTGTCAAGTAATCTACACCTGCAGAGGATCCAATAACCTCATTGCAAACTGAAGAGCTACTGATGTTGTTGAAGACAGAGTTTGCTTTGCTCATCACCTCATGACACTTGGTCAGACACTTCTCCCATTCAGATGCATGTCGCCCTTCATCCTGCACAAATAATGTAAGCAAGTTAAGTATACACAAACATGATCTACAGAAAGAAAGCAGTAGAGTTTACACACAAACATGATCTACAGAAAGAAAGCAGTAGAGTATATACAAACATGATCTACAGAAAGAAAGCAGTAGAGTATATACAAACATGATCTACAGAAAGAAAGCAGTAGAGTATATACAAACATGATCTATAGAAAGAAAGCAGTAAAGTATACACAAACATGATCTACAGAAAGAAAGCAGTAGAGTATACACAAACATGATCTACAGAAAGAAAGCAGTAGAGTATACACACAAACATGATCCACAGAAAGAAAGCAGTAGAGTATATACAAACATGATCTACAGAAAGAAAGCAGTAGAGTATACACAAACATGATCTACAGAAAGAAAGCAGTAGAGTATACACAAACATGATCCATAGAAAGACAACATAATTTGGCATGAAAAAAGCACCTTGTGAAAATGAAAGCTTTGACAGTATCATACCTCTCTGTACTATTTCCAATAACAATTCATTGCGTTTGTAGGTAATCTACGTTATGACAAATTCGACACTTTGTAAGAACAATTTTGTAGTAATAATAATAAGTTTGATGCATTGTACTTACAGAAGAGTCCCCTGCTACTTGTGAGTATCTATCCCCAAAGAAGGATGTTTCACTCTGGACTGGAGCAGGGGGAGGGTACCCACTTGCTGGAACTAAACGTGTAGAATCATCTGGAGAGAAAGGTCAATACAAATGGAAATATGCAGTTTTTATCATGATCATATATAGAGCCTTTATAAATGAAAGCTCTACAGGTTCATTCACAAATCTGAGTCATTCATGAGGCAGAAACAGATTTTGAGCAGGAGCTCCGCCCCCCCCCCCCTCCCCCCCTACGTACATCCAATGAGAAGATTCAAAACCAATTAATGTCCATCAAATGATAATTCAGACAGAGAACCCTTCAATTGACAACCAATATGTATTTATAGAAACATTTCACATAAGTTCTTAAGTACATTAACTGAAACTAATAATTTACCTTTTGCAGAAGGAGCATGTTCAGAACTGCTGGCTGAAGTGAAATCCCCAAATGAGTCGACCCTCTCTCTGATGTCATCATTACTTCCTTTAGAGTTTGTATTGGAATCCACTGTCAGGTTGAGGTCATAGTTCTTCAAATCTAGCTCATTGATTGACCCAATCGGGAATGTCTTATTCGTGGTCGTGCTTGGGGTGTCCAGAGTGAGTTCCAATTTATGGGGGCTAGTCCGGGAAAGGTCACCACTGTTCAAATCATCCAAATGTAATCCTGCTTTAGGTGATACTTTTAGTGGCACTACTGTATTAAATTGTGTATCATAGTAGTCTGCCCCTGTGCCATCGATTCCTGGAGTGGTGCCCACATCATCAAAGAGATCCACAGCTGAAAGGTCTCTAAGCACACTGAAGCGATCATCATCTGGAGCATCTTCACTAGTGGGTGGGGATGATGTCATAGGAGGAGGGGTGAGGCGAAACAATGTGATTCCAGAGGTTGGTGGGACCACAGAGATCTTACTGGATGATCCGGGGGCAGAAGCAGAAGAGCTTGATGTCTGAGGCTTTGAAATTGCCTGAAAATCTCCAAAGAAAGAGTCTTTAACTTCATCATCTTTATCTGTAACAAAGGAGTGAAGTCCTGCCAAGGAGCTATATTGATCATCGGAATCATTCACTGCTTCATCAGCATGCTTTTTTACATCTTTATTGGACTCACTGGTTCTTGAACTGAAAAAGCCTTCAAATTCCTCCTCATGAGGACTTGATGCTTTAACATCTTTGACTTGCTTTTCTGTCTGTGCCCAGTCAGATCCTTCCTTGGGGGGAGAGAAAGCAGCAAACCCAAGACTAGGCTGATGGAGTTGATCAGTTATTGGTACAGAATCAAACAATCTCCCTTGATTTCCTGGAATATTAATGCTTGTAGTGCCTCCTACAGGAAGGGCTCCTGCTTGCTGGAAATCTGCAAACTCAGCATCCTCAGTCCCAACCGGACCCATGGCCGGACCCATGGCAGACTGGTTTACAGTCAAGGGTTCTGAATCAAAGAGCGAACCTCCCATATCTCGCAGAGCCGCATAGCGATCATTCATTTCTTGAAGGTTTGATTCTGACGCAGAGTGTTTAAACTGTTGTCCAGCAAATGATCCCCAATCATCTTTTCTTTTCTGACCGAGTGCAGAGTTTGATAGCTCGCCAGCTGCCTTGAAATCTCCAAATTCTCCAAAGTCATCAGCGCCTGTCCTGAGTTGCTCCTCTGATCCAAAGGGTCTCACAGCACTACTTCCAGGTCTTGTTCCATGCGGCGGGGGAGGAATTGCAGCAAAGGTTCCAGTAGACATTCCTTTGGGTGGAACTAATACTGGTACATGACTAGCTCCTGCAGAAGGTTTGACTTGACTTGTAAGACCAGCTGATAGACCTGGACCAGGCAGGGTTGGTATTGGGGATGGATCAAGCTCCGACTCAGCTGGTCCACTGTCAGAAGGAGGAGACTTGAAATCATCAAAGGACTCATCATCATCACCTTCAGTAGGTGTGTGATCTGCAAGGAAAACAAGATACAAGAATATAAAGTTTACTTATCAGTTTTCACTAGAGTATATTTGATTTGTTTTTTTATATTGCACAAGAACAAGTATTAACTAACGACTCAAGGATATGACAAAAATGCCTCTTAAATATTTATCATTGGAAATCGATGTATAAATAACTTGACTAAGTAACTTTTATGATAACTTACAGAAAATCTCTATCCTAGGCTTTAACAAATTTAGGGTAGGACAAACAAAAATCATGTATGAAAAACAATACAAAGTTTCATAGTTTTCTTTAATCTTTACTGTTATCGTGACTATCTCCATGATGAAATCTGAGTAATACGATGTAATCAGATTTATAACAAATGCTGTAATACAATTTATGTGACTATGTAGTGTTGAATACAATCGTATTGCTCACAGGAGCTCTTCCTTCATAGAGAGATTTCAACAGGAACATTATTTATTTTATTTATTTATTCATACATATTTATACAGGTAGACAAGATCAGAAATAAATCTGTTTTACATCTTGGACCTTGGACCTTTCAGCAAATGTATAGTTTCTGCCTTGCCAGTTTTAGAAGTGTTAGAAAAATGGAGCTATATAAGATTCAGAAGTTTTACCAATTCAATATTATCAATGACAATCAGTATGGCTTCAGAGCAAGTCATTCAACAAAGTGTGCATGCCAACACTTTGTTAACAAGATAGTCAAATGAGGGTTAGTTTATTATCTATTGATTTGCTATTCAATGAATCACAGGCAATTTTGATAATGAAAAGTCAGCATATCAGAGTATAGTGAACAGATTGCATCTGATCCTCTGACCTTTTAATTATCGTGAATGAAATGAGATTTTGAATTTTTCTAAATTATTGAAAATGTACATTATTTGCTAATGATACAAGTATATAATTTAGGTCTGAAAGAAGTGTTTACACTCTCGAAATAATATCAAAAGAGCAAACAAGAAAAAGAAAAGTTAGTTTCTATGTGGTTAAATTCATACACGCTTACAATTAATATTAAAAAGACTTATCAAATTGTCAAAATCTCCCTTTTTTCACACAAAAAGTTCATTAACAATTCTATTAAGCAAGTTTCACACCTCCAAAATTGATGCCAAAATGTATGCCATTTAATTTGTACAGTCAGCTTTGCAAAAGGATTTCATTTTTTTCTGTTTTTCCGGCCTGCTAGATTACTCATACAATAATATTTATTGTTATTTCTTTGTATTTGTTGAAGTAAACTGTAGTTATTGTTGTGGCAGATGTTGCTGTTGCTGTTCTTGTCTTTTTCTTGCCAAGTTGATTAAACCGCTTAAACATGTAAAATGTTGATACATTTCATGCTTAAATTACCAAAGCTCAAATCAGATTTTCCTCACTTAAAACATCCTGATTTTGCTAGGCATGCCAATAAAACATCTACTAGAAATTTCACCGAAAAAAGTGTTTTGTTATATTTAAATATCAATAACATTATTTTGAAATGGATCTTTAAATATTAGAATACAAAATTAAAAACACTGATAATTCTTTTTTTCCGCAATAAAATTTGCCACTTGTCATGGAAGGGGAAAAAGAGCAAACAATAGTTAATGTTATATTGCCATTCACAAGAGACAAAATCAACTGGCAGTAATGACATCAGAAACTTTTTACTGCTAATATTCAATACAAAGTGATTTTCATTAGCATCAACAATCAATAGATCACAAATATCTGAATAAAAGTATATTCCATATTCATAAATGTATTTATTTTGTTCTTTCATTTCCCATGTACTAATCAAATGAACTACCAGAACATTCACGCATCTTGAGAACACAAAGAGGAGATCACATATAATTTATAAACAATAACATAACTGCTTTGGGTCCATGTATAGAGGGAAAAAAGAGATAGGTAATAATTGAATGTGCCATACTGTGTGATTTTTGTTTTACATGCACTATCTGATGACAGGTTCTATTAAGGATGAGAACTAAAACAAAATGATAACATCAAGGAATACAAAATATTCAACCTAACATGCATTATGATAGAAAGAAACATAATATCATCACCAATTTAAAGAAAATAAAATTACAAATAGTTTGGAATACACAGAAAATTATATATGGCTCAGATCATATTGAAGTGAAGCACACTGTACCACAAGTTAAAACTACATACTTTTAGGATTTAAATAACAACAAAATATTTCAATTGTACATAAAATACCAGCTTGATACTAGCAGGCAGGCCCTCTCAACATAACAAACACAGACGAAAGGTTTTATTTGAACAAGGTCATTCTCTCTCTCTCTCTATTTCTTTTTCTTTTTCTTTTTGAATTTCAAAACTATGTGGAAGCCACTACCAAAAACCTGGCTATAAAAAGATGTCATTTACAACAAGACAAAATAAAAACATAACAAAAATGTCCATTCGAATTAGATACACCAAAAACACCAAGTCTATTTTTTTTCAGGAAGAAACCAAGATGGTTTTTGAAGAATCAAAATCAGTCTACAAAAAAAACAAGTCAACGCAAAGCGTAGCATCCCCTCGCAGGGTACAAATGGCCTATATACGTCAGAACAAGTTACCTCCAGTGGACTATACTATTATATTACTAGGCAAGGAAGTTAACCACATTTACACATATATTATTAAGTGTTTTTGCATATTTAATGAGCTTTGACCTACATACTCAGAAATTGAACTTAGGCTGTACATGTATTTTGATACCATGTACTTTCATATTAAATTTCATTAAAATTTGTCAAACATTACTCAAGTTTAAACATATTTGTGGCTTCATATTTGTGGCTTACATTTATAAAAATAACTCAAGTTATCGAATGGAAACCAGATTCACATATTTAATGAGCTATGACCTTTGACCTACATACTCCGAAATCGAACTTAGGCTATGTTTTGATACCATGATCCTTCATATCAAATTTCTTTAAAATCTGTCAAACACTACTAAAGTTATGGATCGGAAACCAGATTCGCATATTTAATGAGCTATTACCTTCGACCTACATACTCCAAAATCGAACATAGGCTGTGTTTTGATACCATAAACCTTAATATCAAATTTCATTAAAATCTGTCAAACAATACTAAAGTTATGGATCTGAAACCAGATTCGCATATTTAATGAGCTATGACCTTTGACCTTTGACCTACGTAAAATCCATCAAACATTACTGAAGTTATCGATCGGAAACCAAATTTGTTACGAACGGACGCACAGACGGACGGACGCACGCACGCACGGAAGGACGGACGGCAGCGTTTCTATATCCCCTCCGGCATCGTCGGCGAGGGGATAATAATCTACAAACATGTCCCTTACCGAGATGAATATCTTTCAAGCTCATGCAACAATTATCTGGCCATATGTAAAAATTGAGGAAGGTACAACCGAAACTCAAGGAGTTGGTTTTCCAACATAATCTATACAAAACTAACACATACACATGATGCAGTTTAATGAACATCGTACTCACAGCATTTTGACCTCTAATATTCCTCACACCGGGGAAAGGTCATATGTACTCACAGCACGTTGACCTCTAATATTCCTCACCATGGGGAAATGTCATATCTCTTATATTCCTCACTCTGGGGAAAGGTCATATGTACTCACAGCACGTTGACCTCCAATATTCCTCACACTGGGGAAAGGTCATATGTACTCACAGCATATTGACCTCTTATATTCCTCACATTGGCGAAAGGTCATATGTACTCACAGCACGTTGACCTCTAATATTCCTCACACTGGGGAAAGGTCATATGTACTCACAGCACGTTGACCTCTTATATTCCTCACATTGGGGAAAGGTCATATGTACTCACAGCACGTTGACCTCTAATATTCCTCACACTGGGGAAAGGTCATAATACTCACAGCACGTTGACCTCTAATATTCCTCACACTGGGGAAAGGTCATATGTACTCACAGCACGTTGACCTCTAATATTCCTCACATTGGGGAAAGGTCATATGTAACCAAAACTGACCATGCTCCACAAAACCACCAAAAAGTCATCGGATATTATTATTTCTAGTTGAGGTTTGATTCTAAATGAGATTCTCAAATAAAACTGAAATGTATCACCAGAATCAGATGTTCCCAAAACACTTTGTGAACATAAAGAGTGTCCAGTCCCATAGAATTAATGAGCACAGAATGTTTAATATTTGGAGTCCATTGAAACACATTGAACTACATTTGTGTGCACTGGACAAGATGAGGATTCTAATTCAACAGAATCTTCTGAGAAGAGATTATCAGACTATTCTACAACTTGGCTCACTGTTTCAGCCTGTTCACTATTATGCCCAAGTATCAATGCACCAGCTATGGGAAATTAAAATGACACCAGCAAAGAAGCAAACGTCAAAGACAAACTCTAGATCAGATAAACATGGATTTAAGCCTTCTCCATATCATTCAGGTGGCTTTCGCATCAGATGCACATTGCTAATAGACGATGCAAGCAATGGCTACACCCAAGGAAGAAAGGGGGCACAGTCTAATTGTATGCACTTTTGTATGCATTATACTGTGCAAAAAGAGGTTAATACCTTGCCCACTAGTGCACAAACAACAACTGTTGAGTGTCACATGAAACTTTTTGGCCAATAGGATGTATCGCTACCTAATACCAGAATTTACATAATGATAAAACCATTTAATTAAAAACAAGTACACAATACGGTGACAAAGTGAGCACAAGTCAGCAATATTCTTCTTCATGAAAATGAGTCCTACTTAATCTGAAATGGGTTCTAGGACAATTACCCCCTAGACATCACCACCCCCCCCCCCCCCCCCCCGGCCAATTACCAGGTAATATTCTGGGGGGGGGGGTAATTGTCCTCTGGGGTGGCTGTCCTTGGGGGGGTAATTTTCTGGGGGGGGGTGATTGTCCTTATACGCTGGAATGTGTAGATGCATTGTACTCCTAACTCCCTTATAATTTCAAGAAATTAATTTTTAAAAACATCTAAATATCCTATATCTAACAAGCATTCTTACCAAAAGGACTAACCTGAAATTAAGAAGTGAACACAACATTATTGTTTGACTGTAACCCTTGATATAGATAATGACTCCTCCTTTGACTCAATACCTTGCATTGAAAACAGAATACAAGGTACTTACATGCTACCAGATTGATGTACATGTACATTTACCTAAACAATAAAGTGATGAAACAAAGCTTACAAATGTCCATTAAATAAAGCTTTCAAATGTCCATGAAATAAAGCTTTCAAATGTCCATGAAATAAAGCTTACAAATGTCCATGAAATAAAGCTTACAAATGTCCATTAAATAAAGCTTTCAAATGTCCATGAAATAAAGCTTACAAATGTCCATTAAATAAAGCTTACAAATGCCCATAAAATGTCCATGAATATAGACAGCAGTCATTACCACAATGGAAGTAATAATAATAACATTATTCATAATTCATGTAGAACATTATAAATCTGATAAACCGGTTCCCACAGACTGGAATAAACATCAAGGGGTTCATCACCGCATGTGAGAGGGGAGGGCAAAAATAAGTTAAGAGATCTAAGGCCAAAGACAGACAGAGTAGGTAAGGCAGGAAGTGAGAAAAAGAGAGATAACAAAATAAAAGAGAAAGAAGTCAGAAAGACATATAAAGACAAAAAGCCAAAGACACACAGATGGACGGACAAATAAAAGAACAGACAGACTGGCAATCAAACATGTAGAACAGACATATATGCAGCTAAACAGAGATACAGACAGACCCCACAGTCAGCCATAACGCAGATGGACATAGCGGAAATAGACATAAAAATGTACAGAGACAGACAGGGAGTAATAAATCAAATCAGACAGACAGACATTTAAAAAAATATATTAAAAAATAGCACATACACAAAAAAAATAGTAGAAGAGAGAGCAATAGATATACACACACACACACACAGTCTCAGACAGGCAATCTGACAGCCCCATTTCAAATTTAAAACTCTTCAAAAACTGCCATGCAAAACCTTGCATGAAAATGAAAGGCAAACAGCATAGAGGGGGGGGGGTAGCTAGGTACATCATCAACCTCTAGGCATATTAACTGATCTGTGTGTTATTTGGTTTGTACTAAAGACTATTTAATACATGTATATCCCTTGTCCTGTTCTAATCTAATCATATTACACATTATTTGATCTATGATATGAATATGTCATATATCTCTAAATGTCCTCTGAAGAGAAAAAAGTCTGTTTCACTCTAATAATCGAAAGAAGTGGCATGTAGAGAATAAATAATGCAATGGTTGAGATATCACATGTGCATGACCACAATCCATAGGGGAGATTCATCATATAAACCATAGGAACCTAGTAGTCCCTGTATTAAATAAGCCTATGGGAATTAGAGAATTCAGGCCGAGTCAACAGGTTAATAGCAATCCCAACATTAAAAGATTCATTCGTGGCCTCGTCTCAGTCTCATTCTTTCCCAGAAACTTTTGACCACGATAAGTTTCAGTGACTTTTCTGCTTTAACTAAGCCAACTTTCTAAAAAGAGACAAATACCTTTATAGAAAAAGAGAAGAGGGAAGGTGAAGTGAAGTGAGACACTAGATTAAACTATTTCCTTGCCCTAATGCCTTGTTTTGGGAACAAAATATCTTACTAATCACACTAGTACAAATATATGCTACTTCTCTTAACAATGAATAATCTACTAAATAGAAACAATTGAACAATATAAACACTACAATATTGAAGAAGATATCCACACAAGGTAACCATGTATAAATCATTTCAGGAAACAAAAGCTGACTAAAGGCTGCTTCAATAAAAAAAACACTGCATAAAATAGAGGGTAGGTATGAGGTAATGTACAATCCACTTGACTTGATATTGACATGCATGATGCAAGACAGAGGCCAGGAAGTGATACAAAGGGTCACCACCATGAAACGAGAGGTCAACTGAACAAACCTGAGAGAGAACTTGAGGAAGCAGAGTCGTAGGAACGCGTGGTCAACTTGTCGTATATCGTGTTCTGGTCCCAGATAAAGGGGGAGCTCCGCCCACTTGAGGGGGCGGGAGAATTGGCAAAGATGTAGCAATTCTCCTCTACCCATGCCACGCAGTGTTTGATAATGGGGAACACATGTAAGGTCTCAAATTACGCATCAATAACAAATATCACACTTACAGATCATTCAGTGTGTACAATTTTGAACATTTTTAGGGTTTGCATTTCTCGAAATATGATGTTTGTCAGAAATGCAATCATGATTATTAAAAGTATTGAACAGCTGATTATGGAAATATTATTCAAAGAAGGGATACATGAAATTTATCAAACCTGATAAAAGAATAAGTGTGACACAAAAGAAAGAGTGACGTAAATTACAAAAAAACCTAGAATACACATTAGCAAAACAACTTTTAGAAGAAGAAGGAAAGAAAAAGAAAGAAAGAGTGAATCACCACTGCATAAGTATACTTTAATCCTCAAGCTTTGAAGAATCATTGGGTAGGAAAGATTGTATTTTTCTGGATGAAGAACAGGAAAGAGCAAGTATATATATTGAATAATCAACAAAAATAAAGTATACATTGTTTATATACAATTAATCCTTTCAGTGCCATTGGTGGCCAAGCCCGTTGAGTTTTAAAGTCATCAATAAATAAACCAAAGTAGCTCATTTTTTTTAGACTGTTAAATAATAATCCTCATCGAAGACCTCTCTAATGAAATCTAATTTGTAATACTTAGTGGCTAACCGTGGATTAAATGGAGTCATTTATAGGCAAAGAAAAATTATAAAATCTTATCTTTGTTTTCTTTCTCAACCCATGACACTCAAGTCAGGACAACCTTTTGATTTTTTTCTCTTGCAAAAATACAATTTCATGTACAATACTAGTCAGACCAAACATTTTGAGAGCAAGTCCTCACATGGGACTTGAAAGACAAATTTGACAGCATTTTGAAAAAATTCTAACAAAACCAAATTTCCATGTAATTGTACAAAAACCTATGCAAAACTTTTGCTCAATTTTAGTCTGACCTGCAACTATAAATTGTCAATGATTTCAATGTACATGTATAAAGTAAACTCTATCACAAAAGTTGCACAATTAGAATCTTCCTGAATGTCTGCCATGATCTGTGGCAGTAATGCAGCACCCACAAAGTTTGTTTAACCCCTCCATTGTGAAGAGTCTGCGAACCAATTACTGATTCATAGTTTGCTCTGTATTGCTTGGAGTTCCATGCTGGTATTCTGTTTTAAAATATTACTTCTGTAAGGAATATTGCATGTATAAATACTGTAATTATACTCAAAATAAAAGTAAGATACTCACAAGTAGACTAGTCAACATACTCTTCTACAGGTATGCATGAACACACAAGTTAAAGATACTATGTTCCTTTTGCAGCCAACATCAAATTTTGTAGAACTTTGCAGGAATTATGAATATGTCATGTACCGTATGTCGTATCCGTGAAATTTTAACGTTAGCAGTGTCCTAATATTCAAATTATGCAAGGAAACCTGTTTACTTGTTAGACTTCACTGTCGGACACTATTAAGCGACTGACTGGCTTTTTTTTCTTCTTTGGTAAAAAACATACATAAAATGAGCTGTAAAGGGTACATGAGCATTTGTCTACATCCATAACCCACTTCTTGTAATGGCCAAAATTAAACTGATTGAATCTTTGCGCAGCATAAAACGTACAACCATTCTGTACAATGGTCTGAATATCAGACTATTTCTTACTGGCTCTATAGCTCTTAAGTCGATTCGACATCTAATAGTCGCTATTTTCCCACTTAAAGACATTTCAATTTTCTAAATTAGTATTATCTTTTGAATGCGGTTGGAATTTAACCTTTTTCATTTTATTGGCCTGCAAATGGGACATAATAGTACCTTTAACTTTGAGTACATATATCCATGTGAGCCATGACACTCTAAAATGTTTGGGGAGTTTATTTCTAACTTTTAACAATACAAGAATTATTTTTCCTTTTCGGTGCATGAAATCAAATCTATTTAACAATCAGATTAGTATTTTCATGCATGTAATTTAATTCCTTCAAAATTCTGTGAATTTGTGAGTTTACTCTTCCTGTGCTGTCAGAAATACAAGAAACATGCATAGTAGACAGAATTTCACAAGATAACTTTTACATAAAGGTTCCATTTTATTATTGCTTGTCTTGCTTGATACAAAAAAAATCCACATTGTGAAAAACTTGAGTATCAATTCTAAATTTGTGGAAGAATTTAAAAGTTTCCTTGTCCGAAATATACAATAAACAAACTTTGGCATTCTACTAAAGTATGGGACTGAAAGGAAGGCATATAATCATCTACTAAATAAACTACCTAAAGCCACTATAAAAGCTATAACCCCTTGCCTGCACAGATTTACTATTGGTTTTCAGACACATGCTTAGAACAGAAAAAAGAGACAATTCAGCAGACCTGGAAAAGGAGTACAATATGTGAAGAAGAGGTGAAGAGTTAGTAGAATTAAAACACTTTACACAAGTCACATGAAATATATCTGCAGAGAAATACATAAACTATTTCAATATGTACACACCAGCAGTCAGTAGTGAGTAAGCTCAGAAAATAAACTGAAAGTCAACCTACCCTTCATCTGGCAATAGACTGTTCCATGAGACATTACATTGAATATGAAATGGGCTGTTCCATTATAAATCAAAGGGTTTAAGTAGACTAACCTTGCATGTAGGCTGGTGATGATGAGGTTTTGTTAGAAGCTGATGAGGATGGAATGACAAGAGATGTGAGGGTTGTGGCAGTTTTCTTTCCTGCTTTGGAACTGCTCTCTGTAAATTTGCCTGTTTCAATCAAAGCAAACCACATATCTTGTTCATTGTATAAATCTTTTATACAAAATTATATGCAAACTGCAGAGTTTGTATAAATGAGTAAATTTATGAAAAGTGTATATATTTCCATTTAAAGGAAACAATTTGAATCACCTACATTTATGTAGTGCTGTAGCCGAACCGCGGAACCGAACGGAAGTTCGCCGAACATGGCACTTCCGAACCGAACCGAACCGAACGCAAAGGACTGGTTCGGATGTTCGGCAGAAAAATGTAAACGTTTTTGCAAGCTAATAAACTTGTCATTTTGTACCTAATTTTCATGTCATGATTGCTCATTTTATATTTACTTTTTTCCCATTTTCCGCCTTTGTGATTTATGCCTATCCAGTGGTGGGCGCGACTTCACTGGCGCCATTTAAAACCCAAATCCTGACCACGCTACGTCGCGATCGCAAGCCATAAACACGAATACATGTGCGTGATCAAAACAAGTTCAGCTCAAACCCATTCAACAACAACAAAAATATTTTAATTGTAACAATATCGGACAAATTTTCCAATATAAATAATGAAATAAATATATATTATAGTATGGTATTTATTTATTTAGGAAAAATAGGGATATATATTTTTTCTATTGAAAATAAAAACTTATAAAAAACAGTTATTGACGAGCCTGATTTGCTATTCAATATGGCAGCTTTCATGACTTCAAAATTATACACTACCCTCTCGGAAAATCTTTACAAAATGTAATTTATTGACAAATTGAAAACATGATTCTTTTAAAATTGAAAATAAAACACGATTCTAGACGGAAATACAAATGTAAGTAGTACTTTTCTTCACAAATATTTACGTTTAGAGTAGTTTTTTAATGTGAAATTCGTGCTGGTCGGAAGCAGTGTTTTTCTTCAGGAGTGGGTAGAAGTCCTCCGTGCTGGTCGGGCCCGGCCGGCCGGCCCGCCCAGTGCCGACCGCCGTGGCTATAACGCTGCTTGCTATTATATTACCGAACCCCGAATGGAACCAAGTTCGGGTGAAGAACTGCCAAACTCTGCCGAACCGAACCAAACACGAACATAGCGTCTGACTTACAGCACTACATGTATGTACATACCCTCTTTACATCAGTAGCATGGATATTACTATGAATTAGGCATCCTTTGATAACAGGATTTAACATTCGTTTATGAATAAAAACCTTGAGCATGGTCCATTTCTATATTTGGAAAAATAGAAGCTCATGTTTCCCAGATACTCTACTGACATAGATGAATTTTTATGGTAAAAACAAATAGGGACATTTTGTATGAATTATTTCTAATTAGAAATTTGACCATATGAGATGAAAAATGTTCAGACAATTCAATAATTTCACTCTAACCATCTACAATAAATGTTCAAATGAAGAAGTTGGAATAAGATAGGATTCAAACTCTTGTCTTTTTGTTTACAAATTGATTTACAATACTGCCCCATCTTATTTTGCTTATGGTATTTTCACTATTTACACTATGGTCCCTCACTTGATCTTTTTTTTCTATAAAGAACACTAATAGACTTGTTATTCCCAGTTTAAATCTTTCCCCTTACAAAAAAAAACTTCAATTGTACTGCCTTAGAACTTAGAATGTGTCAAGTGCTCAATAATAACAAGAGATCCGGGAACCTTATAGTCACCTGACCATAACATTTACTTACTGATTGAAGGAAGGACGCTAGGTACCCTAGGAATGGTGACAACAGCAGCAGCAGCTGTAGTCTTTGGGGCTTCCTGGAATGGAGCAAAGTCTTCCTCCTCCTCCTCATCAATCTTTGTGCCTTCTTGGTGGGGTTGTATTGACGGTGGTTGAAGAGAAGCAGGCTGTTGGGCAGCAGCTGGGTTTAGCTGGGGGATAGGTGCTTCTGATAGGCTGCACAGAGCTGCAATAGATACTTCCTGGCCTCTCTGATGAATGGAAGCAATCAATAGCAGACATACACGTATGAGGAGGTTAGAGGATAATGGGTTCTCAAAGCACTGTACAAAATTCACATAATGTACGTCTTTAAACAGAGATTTACAGACAGTGTCTCAGATTTTCTGTGATGTTTTAACCTTTTTTTGGTGAATTTTTTTGAGGCAGGATGTAACGTCCTCTTGAGCCTATATAAACAGCGATGCCTCTCATGGCAGTCAATATATCTATCATATAGCCTCACACTCAGTAAACAAAGTAGCTAAAACATTGTTATTTTTCAAGTTCCAAGCAGTCTTGAAGCATTTCAGTAACTTCTTTAATAGATATAAATGTATTTCATATGTGTGCTTTATGTACATTTTCTGAACATTACTGTAAAAATACTAGTAAAATAAATGGTTTTAAGTAGTATGATTGCTAATATTTTGTAATCCTATATTAAAGTTTCTAATATCTGAATTGCTCCATGTGAAATATTATGACTACAAACCTGAGCATGGGCAATAAGAGCCAATCCCATGTAAAGCTCTTGAGCCACCAGCTGACCAGGAAGTGTGTAGTTGACCATAGACCAGATATGACCAAGCAAAGGACGGTCCAGTCCAGAGAGGAGGAGTATAGGGTATAGAAGGTTGGTTTGTATGGCTCCATCATTGGTTGATGCCTCAAGGACTTGATGATAGACCATTGGCAATGTGCACTCATTCTGAAGCCTGCAAGACAAACATTGATACACCATTGGCAATGAGGACTCATTCTGAAGCCTGCAAGACAAACATTGATACACCATTGGCAATGAGGACTCATTCTGAAGCCTGGAAGACAAACATTGATTCAAGATTCTTCAAGAACTTGATGATACACCATTGGCAATGAGGACTCATTCTGAAGCCTGCAAGACAAACATTGATACAAGATTCTTCTTGACAGAGGATGCATTGTATGACTGACTTCTATCAATTTGAAGAGATAGTCTACCCCGATATAAAGTTGATTTTAGCACTAAAAAAATAATTAATTTATATTTCCTTTTACATAAAATTTCAATCTTACATATGCCTAAATCATTACACATATGTTTACACAAAGTATCTATTCCTTCATCAATGGAGACATGATGGCTCAGTGGTAGAGCAGAGGTCTCATGATCCAAGATATGCTTTCTTTGTTGTTAGGTAAAATAAATCATTAATCAAGATTTCACACTTTGATTCTTCTTCCTCAAGCTCAAACTCACCAGTTTGGAAGTTGACCAGGATTTTGATGTTGCTGGAATGCAGGCAATGTTACAGGCTGCCCAACATCACTTTGCCCCATTCCTCCCTGGACAGCCGTCATGGGATTCTGCTGCCCTCCTTGGGCCGCAGAGGGAAGGGTGAAGAGGGTGGTCAAGTCTTCACTCTCCCGCTGCCATAACCTAGACTTGTTACTTGGTGTGAAGGTGCTAACTGACTTATGCTGGATAGTGGTATGATCCTTGACTTCATTTAGTGATGGTTTCTGGTTGAATCGTTTACGCTGTTTCTGGGATTCAGAGAGGTCTGTAGACTGCTTCATCATGTTCTCTAAGGATGACCCTGGTAATATGAACGATAGTTCAGGTTTTCATCATGAAATGAAAGGAAACAGTTGGGATTGCATATTCATGTCCATTCAAACAACAGGATATAATCATGAAATAAAAGAACATTTTCAGAAAGGTCTGAAGGTACAATTATATCATCAGCTTTTTTACCTCCAAATTAAAACATGTACTATGTACTGAAACATATTTTGTTTACATTGCTAGTCATGAAAGTGTAACTCATGTTTATATTTTCCCAATGTGAACATGTGCATTCTTAAGTGTAGTGAAGAGGTCATATAATTTATCCCCATCAATCCTGTAAGTATAATGCTAGAATGATCTTAACCACATACCCATGGCCTTTGGATCAGCCTTTGGATCAGAGAATGGATTCTCTTCAACTTGTTTCTTATCATGGTCTTGCTTTTGTGTGTCTGGGTCACTCTGAGGGGCACTCTGAGGGGCACTCTGAGCGTCACTCTGAGGGGCACCAGGCCCTCCTCCAAGGAAGTCTCCAAAGCTATCATCATCACCTTCTGATGGTAGGGCTTGTAACCCCGGCTCCACTTTCAGTTCAGTTACAGGATGTACAACAGACTCTAAAATGTTCAAACCAGAAATACAGAAATGTTAAGAGACTGAAAACTCATTTGGATTATTGGATTATAATGTGATATTTGCAATTTCATGTGCCTTGTTGAGCTTCAACAAATTTCTTATGTTACATGTTTTAGGAAGGTTTTTTTTTTTTAAATAGATTTGTGATGCATACAGGTAGCTTCATTAGAGCAGCAGCAAACCAATTTGATTGGCCTTTTTGAGACTGTCCTTACAGAGACTGCTGGTGTTGCCAGCTGTTAACAATTATCTGTTGATATCTGTACTGGCTATTGTCCGTAATTGCACAATATACAGTGTGTATATATAATTGTATCATTCCCAAACCTGAATTTGAAGGGGCATGGAGAAACTCCCCAAAGTCATCTTCTTTAGTTTGACCCCCGCTAGATGTCACCGGTGCAGCCTTCTGAAATCCACTGAATCCATCATCCATACTTTGAGAATGAGTCACAGAGTGTGTAGCACTAACTGGAGGATTCTGTGGTTGCCTAGCACCTAAAATCACACCCTGCATTGGAGTCATTCCAGGATGATGACCTTGTGGTATAAAACCAACCGATTGCACAGGCATGCCTGGAATTACAAGAAGGAAAACAAGAAATAAATCTATGCATTTACCAACACTTCTCTAGTGACATGTCCATATTGCCAACAGGGTACCGGCAATACTTATGACATACATATAATGTCTTTACATGGAATGACAATTTAGATTGAAGTACTAAATACTCTTGAGAATCTTGTTCACGAATATAAAAGACTTCTAAAATTATTATTGGCTATTATGGCTAATTTTGCTGTTCAATCTCCATGTACATGCAAATATCATAACAAAATGGCAAATTTATTTATCCATGTATTTTCAATTTTCAGCATGGGGAGGATGTCATCAATTCCTCAAAATAGACACAATAGAGCTTCTTGAAACTTGATACATTTACTAGGGCTTGGAAGGAACTGATCCAGTAACACTTTGATGTCATCAGGTTATTGTGGTGCCATTTGTATGTAATTTTGTCAATAAAACAATATCAAGCAATTGTGACAAATCTTGTTAACACTAATAACAGAAAGTCTTTGCTATTCGTATTTAGCATGATCAGAGACTATGTCATCATCTGCAATTTTGTGTCAATAAACATACTTGTGTTGTCTGTGCAAGACAGCACCTATGAATTTAAAAAGGCACAAAATTTAAAATTTTAAGTTTGTTTTAAAACGATCACTTACCATGTGGATAATGTATTCCTGGCGCTTGGACCATGCTCGGATTCTGTTGAGTTTGTGGTGTCATTAAGCTCTTAGATAAGAGGTTCCCCATGTCTAGACTCTTGGTTCCCATAGAAGACCTCCCACCAGAAGAGAACTCCTTCAACTTTCTCTTCTGCTCTTCTCGAAAACGATCTTTCCTCTCTTGCTCCTCTTTCTTTTTCTGTTCCTCCAACATCTTCTTTTGTTTTTCTGCATATTTCCTACCAAAAACACACAATACCATTAGGCTTGGGGATCCCTTTTCATCTTCAAACTCTCTCAAACACTCATTCTTTGCATGTTGCTGATAACATGAAACATCACAATCAAACTTCCAAGTAATATGGTTAATATATAGGCTTGGGGGTCCCTCTTCATCTTCATACACTCTCAAACACTCATTCTCTGCATGTTGCTGATAACATGAAACATCACAATCAAACTTCCAAGTAATATGGTTAATATGACAATCTCTGCTGATATTCTGTTCTGGTAAAAACATCAATGAAATATCAACCATAATTACTTCAGAAATACCAAAAATTGGATTGTGGTTTTTGGGCTAACAAATTACTTATAAATTCCAAAAAAAATAATTATATGATATTCAAGCAGAAAAACAAAAAACTTTCAGGTAAAATCTGTGACATTAAAATTAATAACTATAATATATTACAAGTTTCTAATACTGTATTTCTTGGAGTGACACTTGATGAAAATCTTACTTGGGCTCTACATATTAATAATACCCGGCGGAAGATTTCATGTGCAATAGGTGTATTATATAGAATACGACACTTTATTCCTCTAAATATATTGATTAATATCTACAATGCAATCATTCTTCCTCATCTGTCCTATTGTACTTTGATATGGGGACATTGTGCTAAAACTTTAATGAATCAAGTTTATGTTTTACAGAAAAGAGCACTACGTGCAATTACAAATTCTCACCCCAGAACCCCATCTGAACCGCTTTTTAGGAAATTAAATGTACTTACCATATTTCAAATACATGAATTGCATGTTGGATCATTTATGTATATGTACAATAAGAATATGTTACCTTCTATTTTCGATAATATGTTCAAAATAACAAAGGATGTTCATCCACATTACACAAGACATGCTAATGATTTATATATTCCATTGTTAAAATACCATACTTCAAGTAGATCAGTTAAATATTCTGGAGTAATTAGTTGGAATGCAATACCTACCGATATAAAAATGTGCCCATCTGTTGCCTCATTTAAACGTAAATACAAGAACTATTTAATGAAGGAATTCCTATCGTATGTTTAATTTAATTAGCCTGTACTCATTTGTTTATTTATTTACTACCCATTGTTTCTTTTCTCTGTACTTTGTATTATTATCTGAGGACACTGGAGCCCAGCCTTTGAAAGGCCAATGGCCTCTGCTGGCTCCTCCATATTCTTTGTATTATTTATATTTATATATTTGCTTATATGTATAATGTATTGTTAAATGTATTTTTATACGAGAAATGGAAATAAAATGAACTTGAACTTGAATGGATTGAGCAGAGATTTCTTCATTCAATCATTCATTTCAGTTACTACTAAAATGTTCAGGATACATGTTGTATTACACAGCATGACAATAATTACATCATTTGATAAATGGAGCGAACAAAGAGCAAAATCTAGTAAATTAATGAGGCTAAAACTTCCTTTCTCTCTTCTCATTCTTCTTCTGACTCCCATTCTTTACTTTCTCTTCCTATTTCTCCTTTTTCTCGCATCCATCATCCATATCATTTCATTGCTTTGTCTGTATACTTTGCTTTTAATTATTATACTTCTACCTTATTATAAAAGACACTGTGTCAAAATTATTTTGAGGAACTTAAATTCTACAAGCTACACATGTACGTATATGCTCTTTATTAATTTCCTTTTTTCACATGTAATTTCGAAATTATTTAGTGTGTATATGCAATTCAAATTATTTGCTCTAAACAATGTGTTAATTTTCTTTAGTTCTTCATTTACAATAAAACAAATAGTATCAATATTGTTACCAGATAGAATCATCCTCTATGATACAATTTTATTACCAAGGTTTAGGTCAATGTTCTCAAATGGTACCCAGATCGTGAAAACAAGGCTAAAAAATCCAAAAATTTCATGAAATTGACCTTTTGACATACTAATCTATTCAGTTTGTCTCCCTATGATGTGGTATGTTACCACCAAGTTTTAAGTTCATGCCTCTAATGGTTATGAAATATCATGTTAACAGGGCTAAAACCTTAAATTTCAAAAATTGACCTCTATGACTACCGGTATCAATTTTTGACCTATTTACCTCAAAATTGAATCAGATTGTTGTTTGAAGTTCATATCTCAAATGGTTTTTGAGATATATCTGCCTAAGAAAAAAGCAGGACAGACAGACAACCCTAAAGCATTATGCATCCAGCAACACCTCTGGCTTCCTTTTTTCATTTTAAAACCCCGTTCCCTGAATTACATGCACACTTACTTAAGCTGTTCTGGTGTCATATTCTGCTGACCCTGGATATTCTGCTGACCCATGCCAGGTATGATCCCTGCTTGCTGACCAACTCCTCTAGTCATCATACCTGGCTGGATTACCCCTGCTTGACCAATGAATGGACCTTGCTGCATTACCATCTGACCATATCCAGGTGTTGGCTTTAAAGAAAAATACAATTCCTTTAATAGTAAACAATATGTTGACATCTCGTTCCACATCACACTCTATGAGGTGAAGTGACTGAACATGCAAGAGAATTTTGAAACCCCCCGCTTAGTCTTTATATTCTATTCATCAGTCATCATTGACTTTGCTAATCTTTCTCAAATATCATATTCTGCTTTCCAAAGTCAACACAAATCACCACTGGATTTACAAGACAACTAGACCTATGACTGAGTATAGAGTTAATGTAAATACAAATAATGATAGTGCAATGGGTTCTAATTAACATGCAAAGGTGGCAACTCTCCTCTACACAGGGCTTTCATGTAACATTCTACCAGAGGGATGGAATGTTTTCCACTGCAACATAGCCTGTGTCTATGAAACAGGAGAGGGGCACATAACACACAATGTAGGCTTCAGCCACCAATCTGGGTTGGATTCAAACCCACTACCTTAGGTTTGACAAGCAGTGCAAGCGTACTACTCCATCTGTATTAGGGTTTACCCATTTTCCCCTACTCTTCCACAAAGAGTACATGTACATGTAGGTGGTGATTCTCCTACACACAAGAACTCCATTTAACATCCTATTAGAGGGATAGAGTGTTTTGCCATTGTAACCAGCATGCATGTTTATTAACACACAATGCGGACTGCAGTCATCCATCTAGGCTGACTTCAAACCCAAGATCATTAGTTTGACAGGCAGATGATTTATCAGCTGAGCAAACCTTCATTCTGCTTTTTTTCCTTTTGTTTTAATTGTGCGATTAGAAAAGTAGTTTTTACACCACAGATTTTTTTTAAATAATTATCTCTCACTTACGTAAATTCCTGCAACAGGCTGACTATGATATATGTGGGGAGCCATTCCCCCAGTCTGTCCCTGTGGTTGATGTTGCTGAGGTGGCTGTTGTTGGTGCATCATATGAAAGCTCTGCTGCTGTTGCTGCTGAGGTGTACCCATTGCGAACTGTCCCTGGAGATTGGTCATTCCACCAGGTCCTGGTGGTACACGATAGTTCCCTGAAGGCTGGGAGCCATAGGGAGGTCTGATTATAAAGAAGATACATAAAATGATGGATGTGCATGCCATACGTAAGTACATAGTGCAGCATTGCACACAAAATTTGTAAGATCTTCTTAAGAAAGACTTGAGAATGCAGTCAGTTAGTGAGTTACACATACAACCATAACAATTAAACGGTGTTTGTATGAACGCCGTGAGTAAGAAGGACGTAAGAAACTAGACTGCCCCATCTATGAATCTCTTACAAACTCTGGAAATTCTTAATCTTACGAACAGGGAGATTCGCATCGTTTGTACAAACCTTTGTGACCGTAGCTTTTCATTACAAAAACACTGACCTCTGAGCATTATTGGTTCATCTGCAAATGCAAATGCATGCGACGTACATGAAAATGCCTGATTTTGCATCGCCACTTTGATGCTGTCTTTATATTAATAATAATAGTGATTGTTGTAGTGTACTAAACTATGCACAGTTGCACACACACGTAGTTCACTGAATTTAGTAAACTCTCTGGGTGCACCTTTTCATACTAGACGCTCTTGTAATGTCATCAACCCACAACCTGCACCTTCTTGCCAAGTGACTATAATTTCACATTCACCACCACTGTTGATTGTATCCCCAAGATAACAACAAAACATATCAAACTCAACATCTCCCATATACATACATGATGATCCCCTCCTTCTCAGCACTCAATGCTATAATATGTATAATGCTATTACTAATCTCTTTATATTTCTTAAAATCAAACCTCTCAGCCATTCTGTTGGTATTTTCTGCACATGTTAATTGTTATATGTATTTTAATTTTCTTGTTAAGTTTTTGGCAATGTTAAACAAAATGCTTGGATTGAAATATATTTTAAAGTTACAATTGCTATGATTTTATGTCTGTGTTTGACAATTTTTTTCTAAAACTTTAGTCAATTTCAATTGTTTTTTTCTGACCAAGCATATTGTATAACATTACTGATAAATTAATAAGTAATAGGCACCATGCCCTCCCTAGACTATCCCCAATCCTTACCCTAACCTTAAAATTTAAATTTGGCCCCAAATAATTTAAGTATCTAGTTCTAGAATCTACTTAGGCCGGCGCCTGTGTTAAGTTATCTACCGTATAATGAGGATCTTAGACATTACGGTAGATAACTTCACACAGGCGCGCGCCCGCCCGCAACCCACCATCGGTATGCACTTGTATTGTAGAGCGGTTGCCGTGAAACCTGTGAAAAAGTGTATTACTAATATCAATGTCTTTCAGAAAAATACTCCAAAAATAACAAGAAAATTGACACGAAACAGGTAATAAACATAACAACTTTTAACTCATGATCTTTATTTAAACATTGATAAATATTAACTTCATTTTGGGTATGTTTTGGTGGGGTGTCTCCACTCCGGAGTTACGGGTCAAATTTTGGATAGTCTAGACTTTTGAACAAGCGCCCTGCCGCCCTTACTACTAGGCCTAGATCTAACCCTAACCTAGACCGAAAGCTTCAGTCTCTCTAATCGTCGGTTGTTCCACTGAGACTACGTCTGGCTCCACTAGACCTCCGATTATAGAGACTGAAGATTGTCCTATCGGGACTGTACGGAACCAATGGTTCGGTTCGGCAGGACCACGATGAATGAGATATGCTACGAGATTTTCACTCTTTACATCCTCATACATGCTGCAATATTACAATAATTAGAGTCTAATAGACTTACGATAGCTTGCTCATTTAGATCCTAAATTAATGATTAATCCGAGAAAGTCTTGTCGTCAACATTATCCGTCTTGGTTTTAGTTGATGAATATTCATTTTTTCTTTTCGAACGTCCAATAGCTACCGTAGCTTCTTACGAGTCGGCCCGGCTTGACCAACGAACTCCCACGAAACGAGTGCTCTGATTGGCCATTGGCTATGTTTTGGTAGGTGGACCCGGAAATATATCGGCCGCCGGGTAATATTTCGAATGCATGAACGTACTGCTTCGCGGTTCGGAGATACAAATTGGATAATTCATATAAGTAAGTCCGTAAATTATCCATTTAATATTGAGTTATCAAATTTTGATAACTGTAATTAGGACAAATGACATATCGACCTAATTTACATCTGATTTAGAAATCAGGAAATTAGATCTAAATAAAGAAAATCGGGGGAGAAATGTCGGTAACGAAAAGCTGTTACGCTGTGGCTCTAATTTACCCCCACGGTACGAGATCTCTGGGTTGCCATCTGTATTGGGGAATGACAACAAATGTCAGTTTTATTAAAGAAATGACCCAAATCAGATGGTTATTGCTGTCTAACCCTAACAATTTGCAACTATTCTTGTTCCAGGCTTTTGGGCGCTAGTGTACAATAGTTCCGTATCCATTTTTTTAGCAGTTTAATATCCATTCTTAGCAAAGGAATTTTAGCCCAATTGTTTACTAATTTTAATCATAATCATATATTGCGTTTTCCATCTGAATTTGGATCACATCCAACATCGGGAAACCTCCGTTTAGGGCTTCGATGTCAACGTCGTCGCTCAGTACCATCTCAACGCTATAGGCCCGCACCTCAAACTGAAGCTATCAGTCCAAAATTATGCAAACTTCTCGTATTTTATGGTAATACGCGCATGCACGATACCATAACCCATACAAGAAGTTTGCATAATTTTGGACTGATACAACTGTAGCTTCAGTTTGAGTTGCAAAGCTATAGCGTAGAGACAGTACTGAGCGACGACGTCGACATCGAAGCCTTAAACGGAGGCTTCCCGATGTTGGATGTGATCCAAATTCAGATGGAAAACGCAATATATGATTGTGATTAAAATTAGTAAACAATTGGGCTAAAATTCCTTTGCTAAGAATGAATATTAAACTGCTAAAAAAATGGATACGGAACTATTGTGATCCAAATTCAGGTGGAAAATGTGATGATTAAAATTAGTGAAAAATTGGGCTAAATTTCCTTTGCCAAGAATGGATATGAAACTGCTAAAAAAAATGGATACGGAACTACACTAGCGCCAGCTTTTGTTTCTACTTTGGGCAGAATCCGGATAATTACCCTTAACTTCGGTGATATCAATATCTACTACAGCTATACAGATGACATGTAATTCTTGATCTTGCTAGTCAATCCAACGACACTACCGGTAAAGAGACAACATCATTCACCATCCCGCGCCCGCTCCGGCCGGCGGCCCCGCCCCCGCGCGACGACCTAACATTATTTTAAATAGAGGCTTAGAACGGTAAAATAGATCATGAAAATTCAACGTTACCTGTAAGACATAGTAAAATAACCGCTCCCTGGCCTAAGAAAATGAAGTATGGCCGATTTCCTGTATAGTTGGTAGTACAATACCGCTCAATCGTCAAAATTACGGTCCAGTTGAAAGTGTACGGAGGCCTACCGTAGAGTACCGTACACAACAATATGGCGAGTCGTCGCATTATACTGTACCGGTACTTCTATACTGTATTTATCTACATAAGGTTTTGGGACAGCACGACCAATGTACAGCTCGACCCTTGATAACCCGACCAACTACCCTGGACAACATGAAAGAAAAATATATATACCAAATAACTTGTGTGGTAGTAGCTTAAAAGGTAATACAAAGTTTTGGTATGGGGTCATGAATTTGGTTCAAATGAACATATTGGAAACATATGCGATCCTACAATATTCAGTGATCGTTGTCGCGGTTTAAATCGAGTTTAAAGTTATGAAATTAAATATAATGAACGTTTTATGTTGTATAGCTCCCTCTCAAGGTCAAGATATTAATTAAGCTATAAAACAATGTTTCTTGACTAAAATCGACCGATTAGCTATTCCCGTTTGGAAACTATATATTACAACTACATGTTATGAGATTTTCATGGTCGCAGCTACCATTGTACGGCCGTAGGAGCTATTTGAAATTTATCAAAAATTTACCGGGAGCACCGGTAAATTTTTATATTCCATTGTTCTCGAAAGCAGAAGTGTTTTAGGGGCCAAATTTTCTAGAGCTTATAATACATCCACATGGGCATCCAAATATATCAAAATTGTAAAGAATCACTATCCACCCAATATTCAAAATTTCCCAAAACTATACGGTATTACCTTTTTAAGACCAAGTGCGTTGCACATGGATAAGGTTTTTAATACAGCTCACGCTTGCCAGCTAAAGAAATTGAGCCAAATTTGTTAGAATCATTATGTCATATTTTTCAAAATATTCAAGGGTAGATGGTAATACTGTAAATGATAGCTCACAAATAAGCAATGTTGTTAGGCACACTCGTAGCGGTAGGAGGGTGAATTGCCCAGTTCGCCTTGATTTGTAAATATGTTTATTTGTTCATATTATCGCATGTTTATCATTGTTCATATTATCACATGTTTTTTATTGTTCATATTATCACATGTTTATTATTGTTCATATTATCACATGTTTGTCTTTGTTTATATTAGCTTATTATGTTTATCAATTTTCATGTTATCACTATACTATTGTTATATTCATACTATGTTGTAAATATGTTTGTACTCTCATACCCCGAGAGGGGGTCGATAGAGTCAATAACATCGTACAATCTTACAATCTTACAACTTGACCGGGTTGCGTTATTGAAAATTTATTGCATTTTCTTTGTTTTTTTTTTTGTTTTTGTGGGGGCGTCGACGTACCTTAACGCCCGCTGCGTACAGTCATGATTCATTGGCTAAGCAATGGCCTCGTTACTGTGAGCCCCCAGGATCAAAACCGTGTCGATATGCTGTATTAGTGCCCTTTTATGAGGCATTAATCCCCATTATTGTCAGTTATGACTTAAGGACGTAGGTCCCCTAGTTGATTAGCATAGTAGCACACACATACTTTAGCAGTCACGCAAAACAAACACCCCCAATTTTCATTCAATAAAATCTGAGAATGTATACTATTATCTAGATCTCATGATATATTAGGAATAAATCATTGTCAAAATCATTCAATAAATTGGGGTAAAAATAGTTATTCCACCATTATGACCAACAGTGTATATTGATGCCTTTCGATGGTCATCTTGCGAGTAATAACCATTTACTACTCTCATCGGGCTCTCATCATTAATTTTTTTCTTCATTTTTTTTTTATGGTGAATTATTGGGGGGATGATTGTACAGGCCACCCCCCCCCCCCCACCTGAAATATTGGGGGTATATGGCCCCATCCCCCCCCCCCGGATCGACACCAATGATCAGAGGTAAACAAAATGTAAGTGGTAAAATGACATATAGATAGACAGATCTTAGCAGTCAGGTTAAATAACCACCACCACCACAAACCACAAGATATTAGTTTGTCTTTATCACAAAAAAATTACTCAGCAGCTGTAAACCGTGAACGAGAGTCAATAATTGAATTGCGAAAATTGAAGACGCAATCATTGAAGGATTTAGGTGCTAATATGGGCAGGGTCCACATGGTATGGTCTTGTGGCCGTGGCGGATCCAGGAAGGGGGGCCAGGTAGGCCCGGGCCCCCTCCCCTAGGAAAAAAACAGGTAAAAATACGTTAATTTTACCTTTATTTGTTTTAAAAAAAGGACGCCGGGATGGATGTGCATAATTATATACCCGTTTAATAACCCCAGCCCAGGGATCAGTAATTATCGATCAAAAATTGTCGATTGTCTTCAAAGTTCAACCACGCACTCCAATTAACATATATTTTCAATCTTTCCATAGAAAGAGGTAAATTTCCAGACGCACTGAAAGTAGCAAAAGTGACACCTATTTATAAAAAGGGGCGAAAAGATCTAGCTGGTAATTACAGACCTATTTTAGTTTTACCTATACTGGGTAAAATCTTTGAGAAAATAATAAATAATCGTGTAATTGACTATTTGGAAGCAAATAATATCTTGTTTCAACACCAGTATGGTTTCCGTAAGAAACATAGCACTAAGTTATCTTTGATTAATCTTGCAAATACACTATTGAAATACTTTGATGAAGGTAGAACAACAGTTGGCATCTTTATTGACTTTCAAAAGGCATTTGATACTATAAACCACAGCATTCTCCTCAAAAAAATGTCACACTATGGAATACGTGGGTTAGCCTTGCAATGGTTTGAAGATTATTTGTGTAAACGATCACAGTTTATACAATATAAAGATAAAATGTCTTTGAAATTGAATATAACATGTGGTGTCCCTCAAGGCTCCGTTCTTGGACCAACATTATTTTTACTATATATAAATGACTTGCCTAACTCCACAAACTTTTTCAATTTCAGATTATTTGCTGATGACTCAAATCTTTTTCATACTTTTAATCCTAGACAAAAAGAAATTGATTTAGAAATTGTAAGTGAAAATTTAATGAAGGTACAGGAATGGTGTAATGCAAATGAAGTCACAATTAACCTACAGAAAACAAACTATATGATTATGAAATCCAAAGGTAGATCAATAGACAAAAAGGGATCTGTGAGAATATCAAGATCAGATATTAAAGAGGTATCTGTTGCATCATTAATTTTGTAGGAATTGAAATTGATTGTCACCTTTCATGGAAAGAACATATTCAGACAATAAACAAATGCATAAGAAAGAAAGTAGGTATTCTGTTTAAACTGAGACATTTTGTTCCCAAGAATATACTTGTGTTATTATATAAGGCTTTTATACAGCCTCACCTCTCTTATGGAGTAGAAGTATGGGGGAGCACTTACAAAAGTAATCTAAATTGTATATATTTAAGTCAAAAAATGGCAATGAGAGCAATTACATTCAGTCCACTTAAAACAGACTCCAAAGCTCTTTTTCAAAGTCTAAACATTTTAAATATTTTTCAACTTCATGAACTTCTTGTATCAACATTTATGTACGATTTGGTAAAAGGTTTTTTACCACACTCTTTAGTGGATTATTGTCAGATGATACAGCACAAATATGCAACTAGGAGAAAAGAAAGTGGCTTACTTTATCAACCAAAATGTAAGACAACGCAAGGGCAATTTTGTATTTCGTTTGTAGGAACAAAGCTGTGGAATGATCTGCCAGATGAAATTAGATTAAAAACATCGAGGTTATCTTTTCGGAGACATCTTTCCACCTACCTTCTATGTAAATGACGTGGGCTCAATCCCATCCCCCTTCGTTTTTTCCTTTTATATTACTTGTCTTCCTTTTATATTATGTATACACTTCCTTGTTAACGATTATAGCGGCCTTAAGCTTTTACAGGATTTGTACATGTACGTACATGTGTATGATTTTTTTTTATTAATACATCCTTTTCATTTTTATGAACACATCGATGATTTTATTTCTTCAAAGATTTGTCTTCTTTCATTATAATCCTTTAACGCTTAAGCTTTTTTATTTTTATTTTTTTCATTTTAGTAAAGAAAAAAAGTTACATGATATTGTATTATTTTGTGGTATATATGTAAATACAAAACAAACAAGTTTTACATTCATATGTAAAAACAAATTAACAGAAAAAAATCTTGCCAAAGAATGGAACTAGGCTCGACTAGCACGTGTGCTAACTTCTAGTTCCCATTAACAACGTCACCCAAACATAGTAATATACATATTTACGTATATATCTTTTGTACATTTAATAGTATGCAGATGTATGTCTAAAAAATATCGTTTTAAAACCATTACTGCTCGATCGACATTACTCTTATGTTATGTATACATGTATCAGTATTATTGTTTGCATTGTATGATTGTTCATATGTACTGTCATTATTGTGATGTGTTGTTGTTAATAAATTCAAATTCAATTCAAATTCAATTATTAAGCTCTTGAAAACTCAATATGATCCTGTTCTACCTCAGTCATGTTTTTTTTGTTTATAGAAATGATGTTTGTATGAATATGTTCTGGTACTTTCATAAAAATTCAGGATGAAATAAGAGATTTTGGTTCTTAAAATCATAAGCAACAAATTTGGTCGGGTGATCAGGGTGGCAATTGCACACCCTATATATATCATAGCATACTCTGCCCTCGCGCTCGACCGACCAGGTCGAGTTGTCCAGGATAGTGGGTCGGGTTGTTCAGGGTCAGGATGTCTGTCGGTCGGGCTGTCCGGAGTCCGAACCCCCAACAGTATAAACCTCAATCTGGTCGAATAGACCATTTCGTAGTTGGTCAAAAGACCCCTCATGGAGAAGAGAAGTCCCACTTTGTGTATTTTAGAATAATCAATGCCAAAGTCATGTATGTGCTTCATGGTGAGGATATTTTATAATGTTTTGTTGTAATAACATGAACATAAGTCAATATAAATTGATGTATACAAATAATTTGCGAATTTGCGAATCTATATTTTATCTATATTTATCTATCTCTATATCTAACTAAGTAAAATTAAATCTATAGGAATAAATGTTCTCGTTTTCCTTAATTTACTTCCCATCTCTCTCTCTCTCTCTCTCTCTCTCTCTCCCTCTTGCTCTGTCTCTCTTCCTCTATATTCTCTTCTCTCTCGCGTTCCGTTCTTCCTTTCTTCCACGCATTTCTAGGCGTTTTCTTTGTTTTGTCGTTCTAGTAGGCCTACTTCTCCCATATTTTCTTTGCAATACAGTCTTTACATTGCTTCGTCATCTTTTCTAGCACGCTTAGGCCTACCTTGTTGTTTTCAGTGTGCTCTTTGAGTGGTGGTGATGCAGATTTTTCTTTTCCCCCCCCCCCCCCTTCCAAACGTTTTTGCTCACTAGCGCTACGTCACTCCCCTGGAATTTGCCCCCCCCCCCTCCCCCTCCAATCCCAAACTGCTTCCGATTATTGCACATTTATCATGTTGATATTAAACACCAAAAATCTTACAGCAACTTACATAAGCTACGTTAACTCGTCCTTTGGACTCGAATGCACGCTGTCCATCTAGAAGATTGTTCTTAGCTGTCAATATTTTGGATCTGGAAAAGAAGGTAATAATAATAACGAACGTTACTACTTGTATTGTGAATATCACTAACACAAAGAAAGTTCCTATACGCTTAGAAAAGAAGGAAATAGCAAAATGGCAGAATAAGAAATGAACATTTATGTCTGATACATGAGAATAATTAATTACAAACAGCAATAATGACACGCAATTCCGCACTTATTTAACATTTAATTCATCCATTTCTGTCTGTTACCCAGTACATCTTGTCTTTGTATTCTGTTGTGTTTTTCTCTAGAGCGCTTAGGGATATGTTTTATAACTATGTTTTATGCGCTATACAAGAACGGTTAATTATTATTATTATTATATAGCTTACATGTATTTGTACATAAGTACATTCACGTAATACACATTTTATATGAAAATTTAGTAGACATATTAGTAAAATTGAGACCCATCTATAGCAGTATTTTATCAATCATTGTGCATAAAAAAAAGTATGTTGAACTGAATGACACAAACGCTAGGAACTTTTTATATACTCACTTGGAAGAAGAATTTCAGGACGTTAGTTAAGGCCAGTTATTAGTAGCAGATTTCCATGCAGCGGTTGATGAAATTCCAACAGGAAAATCACCAGTAAACGATGGCTTCGCTATAGCATTCTATATGTGAGATGCTAGGACATTGTATCTAGTTTATTGTATCCGATGAATTGATTTTAGAAAATCCTTCGACTGCATTTTGTTTAGATTATAATTTAGTTGAAGCATTATTTGATGTGCTAAATATAGATGTTCTAGTCTGACATTATTTTAACAAAGAATAAAAACAGAAATATTGAAGATTGGGAAGTATCGTGGTTCTTGGATTATAGATGATATCCGCCTGGTTGATAATATCAGAATCTTAGGAACAGAAGTTGGGTACAATCTTAAAGATTATAAGGAACAAAAACTGAGGGATATACTGTTATCATTAATTATTTCAGTATATCAAGGTTTCTTTTACATATTCTCATCAATGCTAATACCCAGCTCCGTTGTGAAAGAATCGAAACTATATTTACGTTCGGCTATGGAAAGGGAATGACAAAGTTGGACGGAATGTCATTATACAACAAGGTGAGAAAGAAGGTCCAAAAATGGTAAATGTCAAATCCGTAGTCTTGGCTCAACAGTTAACTTCGATTTTAAGAATGAAGAGTGGATGCAATAAAGCCTGGTTCAATATTGTCTACTATTTTATACAGAAATATGGTGATGCCTTTCTTCTTAACTGCAAATTTGATACTGATCTTGTAAAATCAATAAATGTGATTGCAAAATTATATTATTACCTTTCAAAAGTACAATAGGCCTATTTTACTCGATTCCTTCTGTAATTATTTTAGTATTTCTATTTCTATTTATTTTATTTTGTTTTTGTTTTTGTTTTAGGCGTAGTTTTGTTGGTGTAATAATTCAGTTTTATTTTGTTTAATAATTGAAAATAAATATTGTATAATACAAGTTGTTACTGAATTCTGTAAAGTACAAACATTTATGATCAATAAAACTATTGATACAAGAATAATAATAATAATAATAATACAAATGACATTTAAAGGGCGCTTAATACAGGTGTTTCTAAGCGCACAGGTGGTACTGTCTAACTCAGTATAATTATTCAACATCTTCAATATATATATAGCTTAAAAGCAACGAAATAAAATAAAATATTACCAATACAATACAATTGAGTTGAATGGAATTAACTACTTGTGTGCCCCTCCAGTATACTATAACTGATTAAAAAGATGGGTTTTGAGAAGGGTTTTGAATGATTCAATGGATGAGGCATTTTGAATATGGGGTGGGAGTTTGTTCCAGAGGGCGCGGGCAAGCGATGAAAAAGCACGGTCACCATAACGGGTTTGTGTACGTGGGCCGTGATGAAATTGCATGAATGAAGATCAACATGAGAACAATTCAAACACAGTTTGAAGACATACCATGTATTCTGAAACCATTTGCATTCATTGAACTTATACCGTCACTGTTTAGTAATTTATGGTATATTGGTATATTATTTTGTAAAACGCTAACATTGTCTGACTCGTGGATGGCATCTCAAAGCGCTTTTTATCCAGTGGAAATTCGCTTTATAAATTGCAAGTTTGCAACTACTATAATAACTGTGACGTGCCTTGTTCAGGTGTTATTACGTAATGCTGGTTTCTTGTTGGCTCCGAAGATTATCATCATATTTGGCAATGGAAAGTCAATTGCAGACGATCGAAACTACATTTCGAAAAATCAACTCAAGGGCAATTTCAGATTTTCTATCCAATATAAATCATGTTCAGATGGCGACCAAATACAGTCAAATCCGTCTCAGCGGTCACCTCTCTATATGGGCCACCTGTTTATAATGGTCACACACATTGCCTCCCTCCAGGCAGGGGCGCGCCCGGGCGTCGCCAAAGGGGGGTGTTGGGGGTGCGACACCCCTCCACCTGTCAGGATATTGTCGGTAAAATTGCGCTGCCGTCGGGAAAAAAGAAAAAAGGGGGAGGGAAAAAAGGAGAGGGAAAGGGAAAGAAAAGAAAAAAGAAAAGGAAAAGAAAAGAAAGAAAGGAAAAGAAAGGAAAGAAAGGAAAGGAAAGGAAAGAAAAAAAAGAAAAGAGAAGAAAGAAAGAAAGAGAAAAAAGAAAAAGAGGGAGGAGAGGAAAGAAAGGAAAAGAAAGAAAAGGGGAAAAAAAGAGGAAAACAAGAGTAAAAGGGAAACAAAAGAAACGGGGGTGAAAGAGAGGAGAGAGAGGAGAGGTAAGAGCCTGAGAGAGGAGGAGTGGGAGTAAAAGAGAGAAGGGGGTTGTTGGGTGGAGTCGTCTCGTCGAGGGAGCAAGAAAGACACGGGTAAATATGTTGCTATGTCTGGTCAGCTGTGTCGGTATTCTTGCTCGATCCTCGTGTACTATATATCAATGCAGAAGTTTGAAGTCGGTGAGATGTATATTGTCGGTCGGCCGCCAAGTTTTTTTCACTACGAACTGTGACTTTTTATCCGCTGTGACGACTTCAAGAGTGACTACAACTACAATACTTGTATTTTCTCGAAGTTTCACTTTCCTATAATATCAGCTAAAGAAATCAGAGGTTTAAAATTTTCGGGGAAACTAAATTCAAACAAGGTTTAAGAGTCAACAACGGTACGACGAATCGTCTTCCTTTCTCTGTATTGTGATGAAACGCCCGGAAGGGGAAAACTGAATTCAGACGATTAGGGCTTATTAAGAGTCGAAAACGGTACAACGAATCGTCTTCTTTCTCTAATAATTTGATGAAACGTCAAAATTTCCGCGCTTCGCGCGGGAGGGGGAAGCTTTATTCAGACAAGGATTAAGAGTCGAGCACGGTTCAACGAATCGTCTACTTTCTCTAATAATTTATTGAAACGCCAAACCCTCCGCGCTCCGCGCGGACGGGGGACAACTGAATTCAGATAAGGATTAAGAGTCGAAAACAGTACCCCAAATAGGGCTTATTAAGAGTCGAAAACGGTACAAACGAATCGTCTTCTTTCTCTAATAATTTAATGAAACGCCGAAAATTATGCGCTTCGCGCGAAGAGAGAAAACTTCATTTAGACGAGTCGAGAACGGTACGACGAATCGTCTTCTTTCTCTAAAAATGTAATGAAACGTCAAAGCTTCCGCGGTTCGCGCGAGAGGGGGAAACTGAATTCAGATGAAAAGGGAGTAATAAGAGTCGAAAACGGTACGACGAATCGTCTTCCTTTCTCTATATTGTGATAAACGCCAAAAATTCCGCGCTTCGCGTGAAGGGAGAAAACTTCATTTAGACGAGTCGAGAACGGTACAACGAATCGTCTTCTTTCTCTAATAATTTAATGAAGCGCAAAACCCTCCGCGCTTTGCGCGGAAGGGAGACAACTGAATTCAGAAAAGGATTAAGAGTCGAAAACATTACACCAAATAGGGCTTATTAAGAGTCGAAAACGGTACAAACGAATCGTCTTCTTTCTCTAATAATGTAATGAAGCGTCAAAGCTTCCGCGCTTCGCGCGAGAGGGGGAAATTGAATTCAGATGAAAAGGGAGTAATAAGAGTCGAAAACGGTACGACGAATCGTCTTCCTTTCTCTGTATTGTGATGAAACGCACAAAATTCCGCGCTTCGCGCGAAGGGAGAAAACTTCATTTAGACGAGTCGAGAACGGTACAACGAATCGTCTTCTTTCTCTAATAATTTAATGAAGCGCAAAACCCTCCGCGCTTTGCGCGGAAGGGGGACAACTGAATTCAGATAAGGATTAAGAGTCGAAAACAGTTCACCAAATAGGGCTTATTAAGAGTCAAAAACGGTACAAACGAATCGTCTTCTTTCTCTAATAATTTAATGAAACGTCAAAGCTTCCGCACTTCGCGCGAGAGGGGGAAACTGAATTCAGATGAATAGGGAGTAATAAGAGTCGAAAACGGTACGACGAATCGTTTTCCTTTCTCTATATTGTGATGAAACGCCAAAAGTTTCGCGCTTTGCGCGAAGGGAGAAAACTTCATTTAGACGAGTCGAGAACGGTACAACGAATCGTCTTCTTTCTCTAATATTAATGAAACGTCAAAATTTCCGCGCTTTGCGCGGAGGGGAAAGCTTCATTCAGACAAGGTTCAACGAATCGTCTACTTTCTCTCATAATTTAATGAAACGTCAAAGATTAACAGTAGAGAACGGTACAGCAAATCGTCTTCTTTTCATAATAAATTAATGAAACGTCAAACTTTCGCGCTTCGCGCGGGAGGGGGTTGGGGACTTCTTTTAGACAAGGATTAACAGTCGAGAGAGGTACAATAAATCGTCTTATTTTCCTAATGATTTAGAGGCCTATCACCCACACCCCCTAATGAGCGCTCTTTAAGTGATTCGCTTGCTCACTGCCGCCCTCCCTAAAATAAGATCCTAGCTCCGCGCCTGCATTAAAATATATCAGCTATGATGCTGACTAAGTTGACGAAATAATTCGTATATTCATGTCGTCGAGGAAAATGACCATTTGCGCATATGCAAGTACTATAAATAGTCCATATGAAAAACAATTTAGCCTTCGGCCCCGGGCTTATAGGGTTAAATTTGTAGATATTGGACATTAATTTTGTCGGTAATTGGTCGCTAGTTTTGTCGGTAATCGTTGGCCTCTACCCCCCCCCCCCCCCCCCCCCACTGAAAAAGGTCTAGCGACGCCCCTGCCTCCAGGAAAAAATATGTGTTGTATAATCTGTCTAGTAAGGCTAACCTGTCTACAGTGGCGAGTTTTTGTGTTTCCCCATTAGGTTCCCCATAGGTATTAGGTTTCACCTAATAGATAGATTTGCTGTAGGCCTACACTCATTGTCGCGTTCGCATATTTCAATAGGTGACGCATACAGATTTTGAAATTGCCTCCGGTTGATTTTACGAAACAAAGTAGGTGCGATCGTGTTATTGAAAGACTGAACAGAGTACAGTGAACAACAAAAATCTATCAAATGGAAATTTGATGTTAAGATTATCGTTTTGAGTTTTCACAAATTAAGTGTAATAGTATTACTAGAAATTCTGATTGGTAGCGGAGTTATCATGCAGCAAACTTTTAACAAATCCCTTGCTTCTACATTCATTCTCCCTTAGAACTTTAAATAACCGTGAAGATAAGTAATCAAGGCTTCATATTTCTATTAACCTTGGCATAATGACCCGATGATATTCAGCTGAGAGCAAGCAAACTGATCCCCTGATTGATATACGATAATGAAATGTGATGATTATGATCTGCCGAGGAAAACATTATTTTGACACTTTATCAGGAATACCCGTTTTATGAAACGGGAAAGGGTAAAACTGGGTTCATTGTGGAGGCTGAAGACTGCCTGTCAATAAAGGAAGAGATTATCATAATGCAACAAATTAGACTTTGGAATGATAGGCGAAGGCCAGCTTTACTGCAAGAACCGAATATATCCGAATGCTTTTCACATTTTTGTCTCTTTATTCATAATTATTTTACAAAGTCTTTCATATATTCGATTGTGTATCGTGGCAGGACTTTATTACGACTTGTGAATTATCCAGAGGTTGAAATAAAGAATAAGAGAAGTTTCTCGGTAAGCAACAAATTGGGTGAATTGCCGTTTGGTCTACACCCAGCTCGTCTATTATTCACTTGGTCTCATGAACATTTCGCCTCTTTATCATTAGGTCTAATGACCATTTAGGCTAAACGTAATTTGGTCTAATTTCCATTTAGATAATCTCCAATAGTTCTACTACCCATTTGGTCTATCACTCATTTAGTCTATTTGCCTGTCAGCCAAATACCCATTTTGTCTACTATCCATAATGGTCTAATATTGTAATAATCATTTAATTATAAAATAATAATCATAATGACCTTATACAACAGTTAGCTTTGAATATGAAAGAAGCACGATCGATTGATGCTTCACACACACACACACACGCACACACGCACACGCACACGCAAACACTCGCATACACACACACACACACAAACACGCGCGCACACACACACTGAACACTACAGTGCAAATTCCTATACACAGTCATAATTTTCTCGTCTGAATACACCGGCTTTTAATACTGTTATTAATAAAGGCACGTTAATACTGCACATACACAATGAATACAAAAATGCAAATTCCATATACAGTCATACTTTTTTTCGTCTGAATAGACCACATATGGAAACGTTGTATCATCCGCTCAATCTGACTTGCGTACATAGATAAGCATTTTTCCATGAAAAAGCGAAGTTTTCTAAAATGTGCGTTTCTTTCCAGCATTGGGGCGCCCGGAAGTCACTCGCGCGGGTAACATTTCATAAAGTATAATATAAAAAGACCATATGCAAATTTTCTATACTTTCGTCGGAAAAATACATTTATCCAGCACAATGTCGTCTCTTTTTGCGTTGGAGAAGAGCAAAAAGCGAGTTTCAATCACACTTTGGTCGCTCTCGCAAGCTCTCACTCGTTTCACTGTGGTCAAGCGACTTTGGGGCCAGCGGTTAATGAAAATACTAATCGTTAGCTTTCTTCCGGTATTAAACTTGTTTTGATTGATTGTATAATTTTGTCGGAATAAAGGAAACAAAAAGGCTCGACCAATAACTTATCAGCGTCTGAATTGACCTTTTGACCTTGAATTCCCTGATGCAAGCGCACTAATGACGTCATCTTCGCTAAATCGGTGTCTTTTATCGTAAAATGCGACACTTTCACAATGTTTATAGATTTTTTTTTTTTAATTATTAGTAAGATATAACATATTTTTTCTGATATCACTGAAGTTTGGGGTTTTATTTAATGAGTAATTTTTAAATAAGAGCCATTTTACTGTTTTAATTTACTGGATCGTACCATTAAAGTCGCAGGGTAAAAAGATGCATTTTCCAACCGCGCCAAATTTAATTTACGTTCCGACATTCTGTTAAATGGGTTCGTGTTGTTAAAGGTGAAACTCAAAGAAGACCACAAAATATTTCAACTAATGAATCACTAGAAACTGGTAAGCTAACAAATGGCCATCGTACACGTTTTAGGTCAACTACATATCGGGTGATTTATAAAAATACAAATACAACCACCTCCATAGCAGCTGGGATATACGAGAGATTCGCCGGAAAAATAACGATGTTTTGATGACGTCACTATATGGACCAACACTGCCCAAGCAGACGACATCCCATAGAGAATGAACATAATTGCAAAGCTATTATTTCTCAAATTATAATGAGTTTAGTGTATATAAATGTAATGGCATGTCAAACCATTCAAAAGGGGATATGACCTGATTCTGATAACTAAAATCTTTTGCTTGTAAATACACAGGATAGGGGTTAATTAACAATCAAAGAAACCAGACTTTCAAATTGAAAAACCCCCGGAATGATATTAAGGACGGCATTTGTTCCCTCTTGAAACGCCGAACATACCCCGGTGTGTGCAGCTGAATATACAATGGCGTCCTATTTTGTTTACAAGCGACAGATTCCTTTATTTTTGTATCGCTGCATTTGTCATCAAAATAAAACCATGCGCGGGGTTTAGAGTGAGGCAAGCCTGACGGTAGTGAAGTAAGAGAAAGAACTCGAGAGAAGATGAAAACACAGGCACTGAAAATGTGTGAGATGTCATGGGACATCGTCTGCTTGTGCAAGTCATGTCCATACTGTGATCTCACACATCTCAGCAGCGTTCGGAGAGCTCTTCAGGTGCTATGCCGGGGCTGTATTTATGCGTTTTGTAATTTATAATAATCGTTACTTCGAATGTTTCCAAGCATTGAATTTTGATAACCTTGTCGAATCAAAGTTTCAACTTTGCAATAATGTAAATAAAGTTCGTTTTTAAAATCAATGAATATCTACTTTAAGAATCCCCTGCTTTCTGCTCCAACAAACGTCCACATGCGGAGTCGTTTATCAACTAAATTATTCAAATTTATGGATGCTTCCTAGCTTCCCAGGTGTTTGTGTTGCTGTTGAAGCATTTTATTCACCTGCTATCATTCTTTGTACTCCAATTACTAGAACGCAAAATTTATTTTGGTTTTATAGTTTCATCGGAGTCGTTTATCAACTATAATTATGTATTCAAATTTATGAATGCTTCCTCCCCAGGTGTTTGTGGTGTGTAATGCATTTCATTCACCTGTTATTATTCTTTGTACTCCAATTGTTAGAATACAAAATGCATTTTGGTTTTATAGTTTCATGCAATAAGTAAGTCAATAAAAGAGTATGTTCTGCACAATAAAAACAATGTGTGTCCCTATTGTACAATGTAATCTGTCCCCTCAATTTGTAATAGTTAATTTACGCATTCACAATTATAATGGAACTACTTGCCCGATGAAGCCAGTGGCCTGTGACCCCTGAGCACTCAACACCGTGTGGGAGTCAGTTTGTAACGGTGGTCCAATTCTTTTATGAGACAAAATAATACAAGCAAACGTTTCCATATGCTATAATGTTATAATAATGCACGTTGATAATGCACGCTGAACACAAAAGTGCAAATATGCCTTTGATAGGTATAAAAGAATTTCCGTTTCGGTTTAATAAAATTTGGAGTGGACTACTACTACTAGGCTATTATTATTATTATTATTATTATTATTACATGAGGTATAACGCCTGACAAAAACGGTGTGTTCTGTATACCGATGCGCAGTTCTTTCATCGAAACCAACGTAACAGTTGCAGTTATATGCACGTCACCTAGTGCAGGTTACTGTATTTCATCAATGAAAGTGGCTAATATTTGTTGCTATATAGGACAAACCCTGGCAAGCTGTCGGTTCGTTATCAGCGTCTATCGTTGGAGAGGTATGTATTAAAAAAATGTCATTAAAATGCGGATATTACAAGTTCCGATTATGACTATATGATAATCCGTCGTCCGGAAACAATCGTTGAGCTTACTTGCAATTAATGATTTTGCTTTCCTTTTCTTAAATCATCAAAAAATAGGTATTTCAATCAGACAAAGTAGATGCATAGAGGTAAAATGCCTAGGTCTATTTACTCAATGAATAATTGATTTAATTATTCATTTGCAGTTTTACTATTAGTACTATTTTGATTCACCAGTGTTGACTAACCCGACCCATACTTAGCCAAAAGTGTTTTGTACGAGGTCAAGTTTCCAGAACATTCTCAACATTCTCGAACAGATTAATCCTTTAAACCAATCTAGTTAAAAACCCTCCTGATTGACTGTTACACCCAGGTAATAATTGTTACCATGAACTTACACACAGGTTAAATTCGAATGACAATAATGGACTCGCAGAGCAGGTCACAATCAACGAAACGATGGCTGATTCTCGTGGGACTCTTTGCCGTTGGATATTTTGACATCGGAACGTTAAAATCTTTGGGCGTGTTCCTGGAGAAAATGACGGAAGACTTGCAAACGTCTCTCGCTGTCGTCGGAATAGCTATTGGACTATGTCATGGTGTAGCACAATGCTTTGGTGAGATGCCTCCATTCAATAATAACCAGTATTTATTTTTTAACTATCCCCTAAAGTAGTGGTTTTTAACTGCATGTACTTAAATAATAAAGTCAATGGGGGCGCATGACACTCCATGTGATATAGCAATGGAGTAAATCCATTTAGATTGATCAAAATTATAACATGTATTAGTGATGTTTACTGTAAAGCATTCCAATTAATAAATCTCGCATCGCTGAATCAGTTACGTCATTTATATTCTGATCCATAAAAGTGATAAAGCATTAACATTTAAGACAGTCCGTAACATTTTCGCTAATCTGTCCTGCCAGAAAGCAATATGTTTTCAATTTTTTTCTGGAATATATTTACTATGATTAAAAAAAATACATTTTCTAATTGATTCCTGCCTCTAAATTGTAATTTCACAGCGGTTATAAATATTCCTCTATTGAAGCGGTTTTCAGCAGGAAAACTCGTCCTTGCAGGCAGTAGCATTGCAGCTACAGGACTCAGCCTCATTTATTTTGCAACATCTGGAATTCACTTTCTACTACTAATGCTCTTGACAGGTAGGACTTCTACGAATTTCTTTTTTTACATAGATAGAAAATAAAAATAGACGCAGAGTATACCCATGACGTACTCTCATCAAAGCATGTTAATTGATCAATGAGTTCTTGCTTACACAATCTTGTTCCCGAACTTGCTGTGGTCTTTGAAAATTGAACAAAGTGATTAAAAATACGACAGTCTATGGAATATCCACTTGCCATTTCATTCAAAGCTCAATGAGCAATAATATTGACCATTTTTTTAAAGTGTGTTTTGTCCGGAAGCCATTCAGATTGAAACCAATGCTATTATAATATAACCATCTTACATGCGTCTGTGGAATTATAAAGTTTGCGGAGCGTACTCTACACTCTATATCGTATCTTATCATGCTTTTCGAATTTGAGGAGGCCGGTAGCTGCTTTGATTTGAGCAAGCGCGTACGCAGGGGGGGGGGGGGTTAACCCCCCCCCCCTTGAGTTTTTGTTATGTGTATGTTTTGTGCATGTTTTTTGGAACCCCCCTCCCCCTTTGATTTTTTTTTTTTTTTGTAATGGCTGACCTAAAAAAGGTGACCTTATCCCCCCCCCCCTTTTGGGCCCGATTTTAACCCCCCCCCCCCCCCTTGAAAAAAATCCTGCGTACGCCACTGGATTTGAGCATCAGCTGCTTTAAACATGTTCATGAAGGAATTGTATGAAAACTTGTCCACAGTGGTCATCTTTATGGTCTTAATGATATTGAACTGATTAAAAGGATCTAGGAGTCTAACGTAAATTGCAGGGAGTACGGGCAAGGAAAAACCGTCCCTTACGTTATCAAAATAATTGTTGTAATGTTATTTACCCTTTTTCAACAGGGTTTGGATATAGCGTAGTCATTCTGCCTTCTCAAGTCAGCGTCCTTGACTACTTGACCAACATAACATAGATGATGGTGATGATGCTGATGCTCGCAATGGCCATGGGGTCTTTTGCTCTATAGCCAGAATCGCCAGAGCTGCTAAAAAGGTATTCCTGGATAACTTCGATGTCAAAGTCTTCCGCGAGTTCCCCCGCTTCATCACAATCTGCATGACTATATTTACTTACGCCGTCTCCTACTATGGATGGATCGTCTTCCTGATTCCCAATGCCGAAGCCAAGGGTATCAACCCCGAGAAAGCCGTCCTACTTGCAACCATTGGTGGTGCTGGGAACATCTTTGGAAGGCTCACGATAGGTCTCCAGGCTGCAAGGTTTAATCTGAAACCCCAGATCATCTACTGCCTCATCTGTATCGTATCAGCAGTAGCGTTCTTCTGTAATTTCTTCACTAAAAGTTTTTCCATTCTTAGCTGTTTAGCAGCCATGAATGGCTTCGCATTGGGTGGAAAGGTCATGAGTTGCAACCTTCTGTGTAAGGAAAGTGTCTCGAACGAAAGGTTCCCCGCTGCGATGTCTTTCTTATCACTCGTCTTTGGTATAGGGGAGATAGTCGGGGCGTTGTTTATTGGTATGTACATAATTTCGAACGGATAACAAGTGTCTGTTTTTGTTTACCTATTCGTAATTTTTGTTCGTTTCTTTGTTTGTATTTTGTTGATTATTTTTTAAAGAAATTCGTCAGGAGGTAACGGTACATACTGCAGCGTAATGACTAATAGAGTATCAGGACGCCCTTAATTTTTTCCTTTTGCTGACAGGTAGATGCTATCGGTTTTCCCCTTTATTAAGTCTGAATTTATAGGCAATGTGACACGTGTGACATACATGTAGCTATGTTTCCATATCTAAAACACAGTAAAAATACACATCTGCTTGGAGCAGCTAATACATTGGAGGCCTGTATCATCATTTCTCCCATCATCAATGATTGGATGGTCGCCATGGTTACCACCCGTTAATGAAGGGCAGGGGGTACAATTTCTTGGGCCGGTTATCGTCAGTGGCATAGCTAGGGGTCCTATTCACCCCCACCGTATGGGAGGCAAACGGAAGGACACAAATAGCGAAAGGGAGAAAATAAAATGTGCTTTATGGAATGATATATTTTCACGGTTAAAAGAAAACAAATCTGCGTATTGTTTTGTTCACAGACAAATTATTTTGTTTGGCACTCTCATTACTAATCATTTCCATTTTGTCAATACAGTTATTATTTTTGCAAAATATGTGTAATATCTACTCATGAAATGCAACACATTATTTCACTATTTCGTTCTTTTCTACGAGTTCTTAAACATTTAGACTAAAATGGAACGTTTAATTGCTTTCAAGACAAATTGTCTCGATTTTCATGATAAAAATGGTAGATTATGTTGTTATGTAATTTTGTTGATGAACTAACCAGTACATTATATTTTACTTTATATTCTTTGTCTATACCAACATATTATTATAATGTATGATAATTGCTTTAACAAATACTTTTATTTAAGATAATATGCTTCATCCATTTGGGTAAGACCATAGGCAGTTTACGAAAAATAGCATTTTGTCAATAATATTTTAAGGACACCTTGAAACTTTTTAAATACTTAGTTTGTAACTGCATTACAGAAAACAGTGTATTGCAACTTGCAAGTTATGGAGAAAGGGTCTTTGTGAGTAGTAGTCGAGAAGATTCTATTTATTATCACCTGGTTCTCTGTAAAGCTTTTGCATTGTCACTCGGGTAATTTATCACATGCATTGATGACAGATGACAGGAATTATTTTATGAAATGTCTCAGACTTTTATCGTTATAGACAGAGGAGGATCCAGATTGCTAGAAGGGGGGAGGCAGGGAAAATCGTTTCCCCGATCATCTGTTTCATTACTTTATTTTTATTTTTTTTCATTTATTATTCATTTATGCATATATGTTTATTCCTTTCGTCACTCATTTGATTATTTAATTAAGTATTTGCTGATTTATTTCTTCATTTATTTCATCTTTCATTTATTTATTAATTCATTAATTCATTTATCCAGTTCTGGCCTGGAATCTTAGTAAAAAAGAATAAAATGAATTACTACTTCATTTTAATTATTTATTATTATTTCTTCATTTGTTCATTTGTTCATTTTGTTTACATTTTTTTTTTGGGGGTGGGGGGAAGGGGAAGGAGAAGGAGGGCGGTCAGCCGAGCAGTAAAAGGTCTAATTATCGCATATGGCTATATCCTGGTTTTCATGGAGGTAGTAGCCTCAGTAGTGTGATAAAGAAATATATGTTTGTGTACAAAAAGTAAATTAAAAAAACATAACAAATCATTAGACACTTTTGGTTGTTAACAACTCAAAACTTAAAACTTGTATCGGAATGAGGTTTTACACCGTAAAGTTGAAGGATGTCAAATTTATTTGGAGTAAATTCTATGACGTTCCTATGAATGCTGTTCTTAAAAAAATGATCTGAATTTTGATCTTTTATACAGAAGTGTAGTATATTAGTCATAACAGGCATGTTTGGTAATACAGTAATTTCATTTCAGACCATAAAGACCATGTATTATTATAATCTGGGATCTGTCGTTGGGCTGATAAGAATGAAAAAATAAGGAATGTACTCCTGTCGAGCAAACAGTACGTTTATATAAAACTAATAGACTTTTGACGATTACTAGAAGAAGTAAAGACATCGCCAAGCTTCAGCGAATTCAAAATTCAGCTGCCAGACTAGTTTCCAAATTACCAAGGCAAGAGCACATCACTCCCACTCTACAGGAACTCCATTGCTGCCCGTATCCCAGACAAAGTCATCATTCTAACTTTCAAAGCACTTCATCAACTCTGTCCCAGCTACATATCTGAACTTGTTACACCTTGTGAACATGTTCTTTTAAAAGTCCAACAAAAAATATTAGATTCATTTCAAGCTAACGAACATATAATAGGGATTTTCTTGGACTTATCCCTGAATGTTGACAAAACTAAATGTGTTTATTTTCGAAAAAATAAATATAATATAGGATCTAAAATTTCCAAAATTTCCGATATAGCTAGCAATAACGGTCCTTTAATTAATAACGATAATATTCCCATTTATATTGATAATAAACTTATTCAATTAAGTAATTCCGTTAACTTCTTGGGTCTCGTATAAGATAATTGCTTGGGATTTAAGGACCATATCACAAATGTTTTACATAAGATCAGCAGAGATGCTGGCTTGATAAATAAGCTAAAATATAGTTTGTTACCCGAAAATGTGATAACTTTATATCATTCCATTATTTTCCCTTATTTGAAATATTGTAATATTGTATGGGCCACTAATGCAACACGAACTGAATTAGACTCACTATTCAAAGTTCAAAAGAAATGTTTAAGAATAGCTACCAATTCTCATTATCTAGCACCATCCGCACCTTTGTTTAAGAAGTTATCGTTATTAAATATATATGATATAAATAAGCAAGAAATCGCAACGTTCATGTACAAATATAAAAACAAGTTGTTACCTGCCCCCTTTTCAGACCTCTTTCAATATAATAGTCAAATTCATGATTATAATACACGGCTTTCCAACAAATTTCATTTATGGTCTGTTAAGTCTAGTTATGAAGTTAAATCAATGAGTTATTTAGGTCCTAAACAGTGGAATATGATTCCCCAAGTAATAACGAAATCACAATTCATATCTTCCTTTAGAAAACAATATAAAATCTTACTACTAAATAATTATTAATCAGCACAGTTGTTGTTGTTTTTTTTCTTTCTAATTTTATATCTGAACCCTCTTTCATTGTTATCTTGTTTTCCTTTCCTTTCTTTTCCCCCTTTATATATTGTTTTTCTTCTCTCTATTTTACTTTCTCTTGTCTTATAGAGAGTTGAAGTGTTTGTACTTTGCTTATTTTACTTAATTTATTGTTGTGTGCTTATAATATGTTATATTTATTTTTGTATTGTTTTTCATTCTTTAATGGGCGATCCAACTTCACAGGTTTTCGCAACCTTCATGGAAAGCCCCGCATATAACCTTTGTAAACATAGTTAAAATTTACTGTTACTTTGTATATTTTGATTTTTATATTGCAAAATAAAATTGAATTGAATTGAATTGAACCTTACATACCCACTCGATCCCTCCGCTCTGCATCTCAACACCTCATTGAACCCACGAAAGACAGGACCAAGTCATACGGATCCAGAAGATTCTCATCTGCAGCTTCGCATCTCTGGAACTCTCTCCCCACTACCTTCCGAACCATCACAGACTTAACTTTTGTCAATCTCAACTGAAAACCTACTTGTTTAAAAACGCTTTCTAATGTCATTTAAACTGTATTATTGTATTCATCAATTTAATTACATTACTGTACTTTTACATAATTTGCCTTCATTGCCTTTTCTCTGTAATTGATGTTTATAATGATTGATTATTATTAATGTTGTCCTTATTTTGATATTTCTTTATTTCATGAATTAGTAGTTATGTGTAATTTTGTTGTATTAATATTGTAAAGCGCATTGGTATTTTCTTCGAAGATGAAATGCGCTATAGAAGCCTAGGTTATTATTATTATTTTATTATTAGGAGAAAAATAAAAGAAGAATAAATACACTGATAATGTCAGCTTTACATCATAAAGTGCTTGTACAATATTTGAAAATGTTTTTTTTTTTTGTTCAATTAATTTAGCAGTTTCAGCTGAAATTGGAAGGCATCCTCAACTTTAATATTCAAGTTGCAATAAACATGCTTAAATATTGGATACGAATACGAAGTTTGGATAAAAATGGCCTTGTCTATAAATCTTTTGAAGAAAACAAAAAACTAGTAAATAACGAACAAAGCTGTTGGTTAATGTCAATTCGGGATATCTTTAGTTCACTAAATATTTGTAACAAATTACTGTTGCACCCGTTTTTCAGGTTTCGAAGAACGCTGGTTTTTAATAAATGTGTCATTACTTGACAATTAGGACTCAGTGCCGAAAATGAATATTTTGTTTTTCCAACGAATATTTCATCAACTATTCTTAACTTAACTATTTATCTATCCATCCATTTATCTATTTATTTATCTATCTATACATCAAATGTATCTATCTGTCTGTCCCTCTTTCTATCTTTCCATCCATCTATCGCTATATCTGTGAATCCAACTATTTATTTATCTATCTATCCATTTCTTTAAGTTCATCCCTCTATCTATATTATTGTTTATCTTTCTATCTACATGTTTTATCTGAGTTTGAGTTTGTGTTTCAAGTTTTATTATCCAAATAAAAAGTACATCAATATAACAATCAAATGTGAATGTTTAACATTGAAAGGGTAAATGGGACCAGAAAATAGCATTTAATGCTAATCGTGTCTGGTACCACTAACACACAAAAGTATCACAGCAATGAATGAGAATGTAATGAATAAATATGAATAACTATTGAATACAGGCTTAAGCTACAAGCTATTCTACATCTATGCTAAAATATGTTCTGTGATAAAATACAAAGCTTTGGTATTTTACACTAAATAAAAAGATAAAGAATTATATAACATAATATTTACAAAAAGGCAAGAACCCCGGTTCAGAGGTTAAAAACAATCATTCTATTAGCATTTGTGATATAAGAGTTCTACGGAAGCAAGACACTGATGCCGTCTCTCCAACGAAAATGCTGCTATATTATTTTGTCTGACAGCAAGTATCTTTTGCCAAGAAACTCCGATTCATGATGGACCGCAGTGAAAATACGGTGGTGCAGAATGCTCTTTGCCCCCAGAGATTTGTTTTGTTTTAAATGATATTTTATTTCCTTCCTCATAATTTCACATAACAAGAAATTCACATAACAAGAAATTATCAAAATAAGCAATATAAAACAAGATCTTTGATACAAGACACTTCATGAGTTACATCAATCAATGAACATAGAAAAAAAAAATTCTTGCATGTAACAGTGTATAATCAAAATAACAGTAGAGGAAGGTTTAAAGTGTAGATTTTGTTTTGTTTTAAATGATATTTTATTTCCTTCCTCATAATTTCACATAACAAGAAATTCACATAACAGAAATTATCAAGATAAGCAATATAAAACAAGATCTTTGATACAAGACATTTCATAAGTTACATCAATCAATGAACATAGAGAAAAAAAAAGGAAAAAAAAAGTCTTGCATGTAACAGTGTATAATCAAAATAACAGTAGAGGAAGGTTTAACGTTACATATTACCATCCTATCACAACACTCTCAACCCCCCCCCCCCTCTAGCCCACCCACACCACACCCCCTTTCACACACATAAACACACATACAAACACAAACACACACTGCATGCAACCTGTTTCCTGAACTCACACCACACAAACTCTTCACCCGAGATGGCACTGTTTGCCCAATCTTGTAGCGCCATCTACAATATTTTTCTTAAAAGCGCAAGTCCACTTAAACTTACTTTCAATAGAAGCAGAAAAATCAGTCAAACCAATCAAAACAAGTTTGAGCAAAATCGGTAGGCAAGGCGTCGCTAAAGAGGGGGTGTGGGGGCGCGACACCCCCCACCTGTCATTATTGTCGGTAAAATTGAGCTGCTGTCGGGAAAAAGTGAGAAAAGGGGGAGGGAAAAAATGAGAGGGAAAGGGAAAGAAAAGAAAAAAAGTAAAGGAAAATATAAGAAAGAAAGGAAAGAGAAGAGAAGAAAGAAAGAGAAAAAGGGAAAAAAAAGAAGCGGGGGGTGAAAGAAAGAAGAGAGAGGGGGTACTATAGGCATGTATAGACATGTATGTGCCCCCCCCCCCCCCCCCCAAACATCAAACTCTGGCTACGCGCCTGACTATATGAGCCTGAGAGAAGAGGGATGGGAGTAATAGAGAGACAGAGGGGTATGTTGGGTGGAGTCGCCACGTCGAGGGAGCAAGAAAAATACTCGTGAATAATAATGTGTTCCTGTGTCGGGTCCGCTGTGTCGGTATTCTTGCTCGATCCTCGTGTGCTATTTCAATGCAGAAGTTTGAAGTCGGTGAGATGTGGTGGCCCGAATTTACAAAGGAGGTTTGTCGACAAACCTGCTTTTGTTATTTACAAACCAGGTTTGTAAAAAAACGCGTCAAAACGCGTCATATGACGTACATAAACCTCGGTTTGTCGACAAACCTCCTTTGTGAATTCGGGCCATTATGTCGGTCGGCCGGCAATTTTTTCCCCCTTTGAACTGTGACTGTTTATCGGACAAAGAAACATTTTTGGAAATTCAGACAGTGCCAGAGTCGCTACAACAAAATTCGTCTTCTTTCTCTAATGATTTAATGAAACGTCAAAGCTTTCGTGCTTCGCGCGGGAGGGGGGAGCTGAATGCAGACAAGGATTAAGAGTCGAAAACAGTACAACAAATCGTCTTCTTTCTCTAATAATTTAATGAAACGTCAAAGCTTCCGCGCTTCGCGCAGGCAGGATGGGTAAAACTGACTTCAGACAAGGATTAACAATATAGAGAACAGTACACGAATCGTCTTCTTTCTCTAAAATAATTTAATGAAACGTCAAAGCTTCCGCGCTTCGCACGGGAGGGGGGAAACTGAGTTCAGACCAGGATTAAGAGTCGAAAACCGTACAACGAATCGTCTTCTTTCTCTGATAATCTAATGAAACGTGAAAGCTTCCGCGCTTTGCGCAGGGTTGGGGGGGGGGAACAGCATACAGATAAGGGTCAAAATAGAGAACGGTATAACGAATCGTCTTCGTTCTCTTATAATTTAATAAAACGTCAGAGCTTCGGCGCTTCGCGCAGGAGGGGGAAACTGAATTCAGACAAGGATTTAGCGTCGAAAACAGTACAACGAATCTGATGTATTAATAGCACTAGAATCTTTAGCCCCTAAAACACTTCTGCTTTCGAGAAAAATTTAATATAAAGATTTACCGGTGCTCCCGGTAAATTTTGATAAATTTCAAATAGCTCCTACGACCGTACAATGGTAGCTGCTGCGACCATGAAAATCTCAGAATATGTAGTTTTTGGTATGTAATTTCCGATCGGGATCGAATAGCTAATCGGTCGATTTTAGTCAAAACATTGTTTTATAGCTTAATTAATATCTTGACCTTGAGAGGGAGCTATACAACTTAAAGTGTTTATTATTTACAATTTCATAACTTTAGAGTCGATATCGACCGTGAGAATGATCAGTGAATATTGTAGGATCGCATATGCTTCCAATATGTTCATTTGAACCAAATTCACGACCCCATATAGACCGCCGGGTGAGCCCCAAAATTCGTCAGTTTCGTGACCTCGGCTCGGCATCTACTTTTTTAATAGTGGATATTATTAAAGAATATATTTTGATATTATAGTCACAACTCGTCAATCGAAAAAAATGCATATAAGCTCAAAAATGGAAAAAAGGTGCCTAAAATCATTTTTTTTTTTCACGGAGGTAGTCCAATCACTGTGCATGTATCAAGTAAATGTTACACGCGCCTCAAGCTTTTTAGCCAATCACAGGCAGTGTTGTGCACGTACCACTAGCGCGCGCTATTTCGAGCTTCAGGTGTAGTAATCTGTCGTCAACAACTGAATGTTTCAGAGGAAAACACAGGTTTTTGCTGTATGCATACAATTTTGACTCAAAGTAAGGTGATATCTTTCAGTGGGAAGAGTTACAGAAAATTCAAGGAGTGTGCAGATCTTTGGAAGGACGTCAGTTTTGGGTTTGAACTAGAAAACAAAATTGCTGCGATTGCGGTCAACTTCGACTTCGACTCGTTCGAGCTGCAGACAGAGCAGTACTCGCCCGGCGCCTCGGGCGGAGGAGTGTACCAGGCCAGGGAGGTGTTCGAACTGCAACAAGTTCAACAAAAAAGAGGTAGGCCTAGATCTATGTAATTCCATTCCGAAGAAATGATTGTATTAACTATTTCAGCATGTTCAGAATAACTCTGATCCTATTCTTCTTCTTCTTCTTCTTCTTCTTCGAGATAATCTGCCTCCTTCAAATACTGAAGTGAAGATTCTTGCACTTATTACACCGGGGGTTTCCCCCTATTCTTACTCTTAGTCTTATACGAGTAGTGCAATGGGTTCTTAACGTGCCTCCATTTAACGTACTATCGGAGGGACAGAGTGTTTTCCACTTGACATAACCTGCGTCTAACAAGGGAAGGGGCACGTTAACAGTAACGCACAACGCAGGCCTCGGTCATCCGCCTGGGTGGGAGTCGAACCCGGGATCTTTGTCTAGATGTCATAGGTCTATGTCTATTTCCCGGCCCTAAACGTTACAACTAGAATCAAGAAAAAAGAGAGTCTAGATTAGAATATCTACCGGGTAATTTCTACTTTCTAAAAAAAATGCTATGCTCTCGAAATTGAGGCCTAGCTGACTTGATCAAAGTGGTTGATCAAGTCAAATTGGATACTGGTCAGGCTTGATTCTATACTATATTAGTACAGATCAGGTCTTCATAATCAATGTGGGTATTTATTGTCCACATATCGATTACGGTATCGTCTGAGAACAGCGTACTGGTGGGTTTTTTTTCGGGGGGGGGGGGGGGAGGGGCCACTGTCCTCTTAAATTTCCACAATCAAAGTGGTTTGTTTTTTTTTTTTTTTTTTTGCATGTTTGAAAAATTCTGCATGGTGAGGCCCACAGTCCCCGTCAATATTTGACACGTTTAAATTAATATACCACTTGTGTTGGAGAATGAGCCTTGCCCTTGCCCTGGTGATCTTTTTTTATTCATGATGAAAAATTTATTACAGTACCCTATGCCCTCCATGCTCTACACACAAAAAAAAAACACTTCATAAAAATATGAGACACCTCCTTACGTTTTCTAATAAGCAGTTCTGAATAATTTCCACTGTTAGTGTCACTGATGTCCAGTCCGTTCAGTTGGAGACAGTAACCAGTCTGCCACAGATATTTTTTTTAATTTGTATTTTGATGATAGTTATATGCTAGATTCGACTCATTCTGTAGGTTTTGTAGTGATGAATACTTCAGTATGTCTGTCTCGTAGAACTATAGACCTATTCTTTTTTAATAAATGATATTAAATAATCCTTGCTTTTATTTATTTTCAATAAAGGGTATGTCCAACCAGGATACCATGCGGGCTGCTACAGGCACTTCTGCAACATTACAACAAACAAGTGAGCACAGA